>OX155892.1:53358082-53453082 GCA_944588485.1 Phosphuga atrata
TGCTAAGACCGGCCCTGGACATACAAGACGAGAAAAATATGATATGAATGTTTACCCATTAATATTTTAGTAAGAAAATAATTAGATTTAGGCTTTTATGTATAATAAGCTGCTAAATTTCGATCTTGGTCTATGGTTCCAAATTCGGTCCAAAGTTTCGCTACGTCATATATAATAGATAACGTTTCCTAAAATAAAACATTATTTAAATTTACTGCTTCTTATGTACCCGCTGATTACCTTAGTATTAACAATTTTTTTATTACAAAAAGTTACTCCTCTAGCAGCCCATACCAGATCAAACAATTTATCGTTTATCAATTTTGATAGAACTAAATCCAGGGTAATAAATAATCCACAATGTGTGTATCCATCCCTATAAATATATAATATTATTATATATTACGTTGCTACTTGTTAAGTTATACAACTTACGAACAACATAAGAGAAATGTGTCTTTTTCGTCAAGCATTTGTTGATAATATTCATAGAAGATACTCAAATTTTCAACAATCACTTCTTGGTTCAATGATATGTTTAGTAAAGATATATTAAGTTCGATTATCTGCCAGAAATGTTGAGCAAAATAGAATGAAATCTAAAAATGTTTTTAACTTACATTATTTTCTGTAGTAGAACTTGTAAGTAATATTAAAAAATGTTTAAATCCTTTTGTTTCTTCCTGACTTAAGAATGAAACGTCTATGTTGTTTGATAAGTAGATGGTTGAATTATCTGTTGGCCAGAATTTGTAAAGCTAAAAATGAAGTAAACATAATATTGAAGGATATGGATGGGGAACCCGGTAATTTTTGAAATGATAATACAAAGTTGTAATTAGATAGAAAAATAGAAAATATAATTATTCTGTTCTATAGAAGCAGATACGATTTAAGACTTGAGGGATTTATTCTGGCACCACTATTGAAAATTTTGATTATTAACACACAACTCATAACAATAACTAAGTCGTCATCTTAGGTTTGGAGCATGGATTCAACGATAGTTTGATAGACTTCTATAATTTTTAAATTTTTTAAATTAGGTTTCAGAATCGGTGTATGATTAGTCCTTGTCTAAACAGAAAATGTATGTCGTACTCATATAGCGAAACCAGTAAGATTGTGTAAAACTGAGCCATGGCATGATCTGTAGGCAGTTCGTGTGGTAGACAGTGTTGCCAACTAGAATTTTGAAAAAGACGTAGGCCAGAATAGAAAATTACGTAGAATTTGTAAAATTTGGGTTTGAAAAGTACGTAGATTTACGTACTTTTTTATAGTGATATACCTGCGATACTTGAAACTTGGAGTATATAGGTATCTATAGGCGGTGTTCTGCATACTTTTCCAAAATCCTTTTACCTCCACCACATTTCAAGTCACATTTAAATGAATTACAAGAAAAATAGTAGTACCCTTTCATGCTTTTTTTAACCCCACCCATGGGCGTAGCCAGGGGGGTTTTGGCGTTCAAACCCCTCAACAACTTAAAATGATCGACCTAACGCGTATTATAAACTTCGCGAAAGAAAAGAAAATATGCTCATTTTCTGCCTAATGCGATGTTATGTTACAAATCTGTCAATTTGATAGAAAATACGTAGATTCTAAGACTGAAATTCGTAGGTTCGCAGAAGAGGCCAAAAGTACGTAGATCTACGTCAAAAGACGTAGAGTTGGCAACGCTGGTGGTAGAGCACACTAGAACACTTTAGACTGGCAGACTAAAGCTAGAGCCGTCAAAGCTTTAAACATACATATACCCCAAATCTGATAGGTGTTTGGTTCTGGTATCTTGTAGGGATAATGTTTTCGAAAAAGCAAGAAAGTGTGAAGAATGTGACATTGAAGACAATTTTCTTGAACAGCAAAAAAAGCGAGTAAAAAGACACGATTTAAGTGAAAGTGCAGACGCCGGCTCGATATTACCCCGCAACAAATTTCGACATTACCCGCCAGTTAAATTCAGTGAAGCAGTTGATTGAATAATTTATGAATTCACTAAAGAAAGTACACATTTACCGCTTTTCAATTTTTTGACAGTAGAACAAATTACTACATACCTATTCAGTCCAAGAAATAAAAAAACATGCAATTGATTTGAGTATCAAATATTCTGCAGATATAAATGTGATTTTTGGGCCGAATTAGAAACTTTGAAGAGTAAAGTTGAAGCGACTACATTATTTGATAAATGTGAGTTAAGTCCTAGTCTTCTTAAAGCTATAGTTGAACTGGATTTAAAGGAAATGTAAGAGTGGCTATAAAGATTTTTTTAACGTTGCCACTGGCACTGCATTAAAGAACCGGATTCTCGAACAGAATCTCGAAAACAACCGGAGATTTTCAAAATCATATAGAAATAGAAAATTATTGACAGTATCGACTAGTTCTGCAAACAGTCAAAAAAACTGAAGATAAAACTGGGATATTATGGTACTTCAGGTAGCAATCCAGGGTTACAGAATTTATCGTTTTAAGTTGGAAGAAAGTTATTCTTACGGGATTGCCCAGCACAATGACCGTTTTAATTTGCTTCATTTTCACCAAAGACCAGAAATTTTCTAATAGTACTGCATTTGGATATTTGGTTAAAATAAATTTATTGCTCTGTTGGTATCCATCTACATAAGTCGCTTCGATCGTTTTTCGCTTAGAATCATTAGAGGGTAAATATATTTCCGTAACATATTCTCTCTCCAAGATGTCTTCTTTCTTTTCTTTCAATTGTAACAATGACCAAACTTTATTCAAATCAATTCTCCTATTTTCGTATCGGAATTCAATTAAATCCATCGTCGTGCTCTTCCAGTATTCGTTATCCTCCCTGGATTCATTAATTATGAAATGAATTAATCTATATTGTTTCTGAAAACCATTCATATAATAAAACAATTTAATATATTTTTAAAGTGCATACTTTGTTTGCTACTAAACTTGGTCGATAATTTCTAATTTTCGTTAAATTTCTGCAAATATCTCCGTCTTGACGTATAAGTTGATCACACATAATGTAAGTTCCTGTACGGCCAACACCGGCACTGCAATGAACAACTAAAGGAGCTCTTGTTTTATCTCGTGATTGAACATAACGCAAGAACATCAAAAAACTTAGTGGGAACATAGGTATTTCGTAGTCAGGCCAAGAGATATAATGCACTTGTAAAACCTATAATATAAATATAAAAGAAATTTAATGAACTTTTAATTTCTTCACTAACCGTTTTAGATTCATTAGTTTCATTTTTTAAAGAAAACGACCTGATTACAAAATCCGTTAATGTTTTCGTTTTCAAGTGTGTAACTGTTAGATCTTTACATGTTTGTTCGTCATTATCTTTCCAGTAAGTCACCATCTAAAAGTAAGTTATTTAAGTTACCTATAAATTAGTAAATTATTTATCCACTGACCTGATCTTCATCAAAACTCGCCAGACATATTATGATTGCAACATTTTCTTGCCATATCATTCTCCAAAAGCTATTAATGGTAATATGTTTCGGACATTGGGTAGCAATATAAGTTCTTCCTCCTTTGTATCCCTAGATTGAACATAAGTGGTTTTATCTTTCTTTTAAATTTAAATCATAAATTTAAATGTTTCATAAATTTATTACCGGAATATACGAAGCATTAATATAGCAGCCGTTGTTTGATTCCAGTTTTACTCTGTTGTGATCATCTACAAATTAATAATAATAATAATAATATAATGGCATTTATTGTAAAAAAAATCCGTAAATTAGCAATTATACGGATTTATCACCGCAGCGGGGCTAAAGAAGTTGAGATATAGAACATAAAGATTACGATGTTTTGTAATAGAATCTAGAAGAAAATCTTGCCCTTGTTTGCCTCTGTATATGTGAGATTAGAAATACGAGACGCTGCGGGCAAATTGTTTGTTACTTAGGAACTTTAATCGATATTAAATTTTCATCATTTTTGCAATTAATAATTAGAGTAACTCTCAGCGAAAATATTATTGTGAATAAATTACTTAATATTACATCACTTTATGTCAGTATAGAAACGCGTATTGATAAAATAACTCTTTCGGGAAAACGACTTTGACCTCACACTCGTAGACATGAACAGTCCAGCCATGTCGTCGGAGGCAGAGGAAGATGTTGTTCTTGTAGGGACAGAGCAGGACTCGCCGCCTCCAGTCAAAAAAACAAGAATGACCAGCAGGCGCACCAAAATAGCCCAAGTGAACATCCACCATGCCAAGGCAGCCTCGGCTGTGATGGCTAGGATGTTTACTAAACAACACCTAGGGCTTCTGCAATAACCCTAGACCTACGAGATAAGGAGGCCTCAGCAACAGGAAATGTAAGTTGGTATTGGACAGCCGTGAGGTCTCTCCTAGAACTTGCATTATGGTAAAGAAGGGTTATGTGTTTATTAATAACTTATGTCTTTCAGATTTTTTAACGTGGGATTTAGTTCCCATTCAGGCCCTCATCAAGACCGAGGGCCTCCATCGCGAGGTAGTGATCGCATACCATCCATGGAAGTACAAAGATACATTGATATTACGGTAGGTAGCACTAACGAAAGTAAATTAATTAAAATGTGGAGAATTTCAAGTGAACCCTCAATGTCATATCATAGGATCATAGAGTTTGAACTGGAAGGAGCGAGCGAGGAAAACACACCCATTCGAATCCCCAGACAAACTGTGTCGCCTATGTTTAATTCCAAACTAAAGGAAAACCAAGAGCAAGTGACAGTGCGAGGTAGTATCAAACACTACACCGTGCTGGAGCAGGCTGTAGGAGAAATAAATGTAGCAATCACCACGGCATTTGAATCCAGCTGCCCGGTAAAAACCGTGAAAGAGCATAAGGAAAGAGCACTCATCCTGGGATGTGACGCGAACGCACACAATGAGATGTGGGGCAGCACGGACACTAATAAGAGGGGTGAGTACCTTTTAGAATACCTCATTAAAGAGAACTTACTTGTGTACAATGTTGGGAACACACCAACATTTGTCACTAAAGTCAGAAATGAGGTACTGGATATTACGGTAGGTAGTGCTAACGTAAGTAAACTAATTAAAAAGTGGAGGGTTTCAAGTGAGCCCTCAATGTCATATCATAGGATCATAGAGTTTGAACTGGAAGGAGCGAGCGAGGAAAACACACCCATTCGAATCCCCAGACAAACTGTGTCGCCTATGTTTAATTCCAAACTAAAGGAAAACCAAGAGCAAGTGACAGTGCGAGGTAGTATCAAACACTACACCGTACTGGCTCTGTTGCAACTTGTCGTGGAGAGGGTCGCCAGATCGGCGATTGTAAAGTTCAACAAGGAAGGAATAGGCAGAGGTAAAATAATCGGGAGCAGATACCGGAACAGCCTCGCTGCCAATATCTACTGGATGGAAGCACCAAAAGACGAAATGGTATGCAAATATCATTTGGAGAAAAACTACACAGCAATGTGTAGTAGTAAAGCCGATTCAGCATTCCACATAGAGCAAAATGTTATCAAGTGGTAAACAGATGGTTCGAAGAAAAAAGAAGGTGCTGTTGCCGTAGTGTTTGGACGTCGTACTAAATACTTAGAATCCTTGGGAACATTCCTAAGTAAATTACAAGCAGAGATACACGCAATCGAAAGATGTGCACAATTTAACGTCGACAGGAATTATCGCACAAAACGAATTGCTATCCTATAAGACAGCCAACAGATTTCCAAAACAACAGATCCAAACTGGTATGGAAGTGTGGAAAAGCTAAACAAGCTTGATAAAGAAAATAAAGTAACGCTGTACTGGGTACCACGACACACTGGTATAGACGGAAACGAAGAAGCCGCTCACCTTGCAAACAAGGGATCCAGTAATCCCCTTATAGGTCCCTATAGGTCATAGGAGTATGAACACCGTCCACAAAAGTTTAGATGAAGAAATAAGAGAACAATGAATGAAAACCTGCAAAGAATTTCCAGGGTTGAGACAATCCAAACTAATTCTGGGGGTCTTTTAACCAGAACACGCTTAGAATTCTGACAGGAGTCCTGACCGGCCCTTATTTTTTTTAGGAGGAAGGGGAAACCTTTTATAGGCACCCACTAGCTGGGTAGTGTGGGACTCCTTCTCTTCCAGAGATAGTATACCCACTAAAACCCCTCTCCCCCGGGATCAGTACTCCACTTCGGGACCGCGTTAGCATTACATCAAAATTGTGATCCTTTCCATCACGGCTGCCCCTTTTTGGACAGCAGCCCGACCTTTCTTTCATCTTCGTCTTTTGTTCAGAGTATCGTTGCTACTGATTTCCAGTTGTCCTCGGCTTTAATCATCAGCTGTACCATATTAGAGGAGTTGATAGGCTTTCCCACCGCCCGCTCGGGTTTGGTTCTGATTTCAGCCCATTGCGGGCATTGGAAAGTAGAATGTTGAGCTGAGTCTGTCCTTTGGCAGTATCTGCAGCTGTCACTTTCTGCCTTTCCAATTTTTTAAACATATGAGCCAAAGCTTAGGTGTCCGCTTAGCACTTGTGTTAAGTGGTAGTTAACTTTGCCATGAGTGCGCTTCAGCCATGGCTCAATTTCTGGGATGAGAGTTCTGGTCCAGTTCCCTTCCTTGGCTTCGTTCCAGCGTTTCTGCCATCTGCTCATGCGTGCGCCTCTGTGTCGATCTCTCCCTTCTGTATTTGTGCCTTGGTTGCTGGCCCGTTCCTCAGCCATTAGGTCAATCGACGGGACTGCCGCTATGACTTGTAGCGCCACATTTGAGACCGTGCGGTAAGCGCAGCATATGCTTATTAACATGCTGCGTTGTGTTTTTATTAGTCTGTTTTTGTTTGTGGCTGCATGTAGCGACTCCACCCAAGCTGGCACAGCGTAAAGGAGGATGGAATTAACCACCTCATTTAGTAGCCTTTTAGAATGCATATTTGGGCCATTTATTCTGGGAATCAACTTACGAAGTGCTGTACCTGCACGTTCGGCTTTCACTGTTACATTTTGGACGTGCCTGTTCCAGGAAAGCCGCTGGTCGATATGGACGCCGAGGTATTTCATTGTCGGTGTCGCGGGAACCAGCCTACCTATTATGTTGTTCAATCCTATTGCGGCCCGTTAATGCAATGACCTCAGACTTTTTTGAAGCTATTTGTAGTCCGTTTATCTCTAACCAAGTATGTATCGCTTTTCTTTCAGATTCCTCCCTCGCTACTACAGCCTTCCCGTTTGTGTCAACTGACACCACAATTAGGTCGTCGGCAAACGCGATCAGTCTACAGCCTCTCAGATCGTTCATTTTTACCAGGTCCAAGACGCTATTGTATAGGATGTTCCACAACAGCGGCCCGAGAACCGAGCCCTGGGGAACCCCGCAAGACACCGGCCTTATTTTCTCATCTATTTTTAGGGTCCTGTCCGTAAAATAGCTTTTGATTAAATCAATTAGATAGGCAGAGACCCTTTTCCGTTTAAGTGCATCCACGATTTTCCGCCAAGGCACAGTATTGAATGCATTTTTTACATCTAGCGCGAACGCTAAGCATAATTTTCTATGTCTTCTTTTCCCAGGTTAGCACAACGGGTAATCTTCATCACCTCCTGGATGGCGTGAGTTGTCGACCTTCCCTCTCAGAACCTATACTGAAATGTTGATACGGACACTGCAGACTTAGAAAACACATCATGGCCCTAGGCCTAGAAGAAGATGACAGATATAGATTCTGAGGTTCAGCTGAGGAAACCCCCATATATCTGCTCAAAGACTGCGCAGCACTGCTCCGCAAGAGACAAATGTACTTCGGGGCCCACAGCTTGAACGCAGAGGATTTGCAGTCCTTGAATCCAACCCAGATCCTGAAACTCCTAACGAAATCTGGAATAGATGAGGCGCTCTAAATGGGTAAGTATACCAACGCTTAGAGGAAGAGGGTGGGGTACAATAGATCTCTAAAGGTCGCAGTAGAAGTCGTCACCACCAAATCTACATCCTATGTATACAACGTAGAGCACAATGCTCTCAAGTGGTATACGGATGATTCGAAGACAAAGGAAGGTACTGGTGCGGAAGTGTTTGGATTTCATACCAAACACTTTGAATCCATGAGAATCTACCCAAGTATCTTCCAAGCAGAGGTTCATGCAAGCGAAAGAAGTTCACGATTTTACCTCGGCAGGAACTATCGCAAAAAAACAAATTGCTCTCTTGTCAGATAGCCAAGCAGCCATCAAGGCCATTAGCTCACACACCATCAAATCCAAACTGGTATGACACTGTGTAAGAAAGCCAAACTAGTTTCGCAGAGAAAATAACGCTATACTGGATAACAGCACACACGGATATAGATGGAAAGGAAGAAGCCGATCACCTAGCAAGCAAGGGATCCAGTAATCCCTTTATAGGTCCGAAACCCTTTTGCGGTATGAGTATGAACGCCATCCACAAAAGTTTAGACGACGAAATAAGAGAACTATGAATTAAAACCTGGAAAGAACTTCCAGGGCTAAGACAATCCGATGTAATGCTGGGATATTTTAGGCAGAAAAGCTTGCTTGAAACGAAACAGGAACAAGCTTAGAATTTTGACTAGAATCCTGACCGGGCACTACAGACTTAGGAAACACCTCAAGGCCTTAGGCATGGAGGAGGATGACAGCATTCATGCAGATTATGCAGATATGCAGATTCTGCGGCTCAGCAGAGGAAACCACCATACATATGCTCGAGAGACAAATGTACCCAAATCCCACCCAAATGCTGAAATTCCTAAAGGAACCAGGTCTAGAAGAGGTGCTCTAGTTGGGTAAGTATACCAACGTTTAGTGGAAGAGGGTGGGGTATAATAGATCTATGAAGGTCGCACTACAAGTCACCATCAAATCTACAATCTACAAAATAATCTCAACTATTGCCCAAAACGTGCAACAAAGTACGTTAAGTAAGTAAATAGAAGATGAAACTGCGCCATAACAGCTTTCGTCTTAGAAAGCTTAAGTAATGTTGAGGCTGGACTTTCAAAATCAGTATGAAATAATAAGGAGTTTCATTCCCTGTCTTGCGTGTTATAAATTTTTGCAGACAACCAAGTTGGAGCGAATTTACAGAGTTTACTAAATAATACTGCAAGTAGACCTTACTTATTTAGATAAAAGAAAGGTTTGAAGATAATCAAGTTTCAGACTGCAATATTTCGTGACTAATGCATGCAGAATTACAAAATCGACCCCCTTTTAATGTAATTTTATTACATATTAAGTGTGGTTAAAATATAATATATAATATTTCAATTCAGTGTAAGTATGAATTACCACTTAGTAACGGTCGCAACTATCCTATTCACTTTCGGCTTTATTAACAATATTTTATATGTAAGGACTCAAAATTGTTTTCGAGTACATCTTGCAACCAAGACATTTTCTTCCTCCTTCTCCTCACTTCTGATCCTCTCCCTACTGGGATGAGGTAGCATCTACTTCAACTGCTCTCCCAAGATCCGATGCAGAGGAAATACATTCACAATCAGTCGAACGAAGACATGGACGAAATAGGCACCCTCACAGCTGATATTTTAGATAAGTATTTTATAGAATTATTTATTTACTTTATGTAATTAATTAATTTAACGAAAACAGTTTTCATTTCTTATGTCCTTTTCGAATTGTATTTTAGAAAAACTTGAGATTGAAAATAATCTCTCCAATACCTAAATAAAAACAATCTGCGCAGTTTGACTTCATTTCAAAACTCAAATCATTTTGGTGCAAATTACAAATTTTACCTAACTAGTATATAAGAGGCCTATACCAACACGGCTAAAACCAACAATTCCCAATGTATTTTTTTGGCTGATTTTGCCTCATTTATATCCCATATATTTACATTACAAGTAATAAACCATAAGCCTTTATATATATATATATATATATATATATATATATATATATATATATATATATATATATATATATATATATATATATATATATATATATATATATAATAAGCCATAATAAGCCTTATTTCTATATATAAAACTTGAAATTAAAACAAAACTTAAGTACTTGTGCATATTTTTCTACCTTCTTATTAAAGGACTAACAACTATTTTTACGTTACTAACTAATACTGTGCAAAGCAGTAGCGTTTATCGTGCCTGGGGTGCTACTCACATCCCTCACAGGTCTATAAAGCTGGCCACCCCACTCCACCTCTTTAAAATTCAAATTTGATTAGACCAGAATTATATGCTCTTTATGTGCTAATTATGTGCAGCAATCGCGATTTTTGTGCTCGAGGCGTTCAACGAAAAAATCGAATTTGATTAGTAGAGGTGCCAACTTACAGTTAAGCTAGCACGCACTCATCTGAAAAATTAGGATATGGACGCCAAATAAGCAATAAAATGATATGCTCTTTATGTGCTTTTCAAGTACCCCGGAGCGAATAGCTCACCCCGAATCGAATGAGCCACAAGAAGTGAAATCTTGACAAGAAGAAGAAAACGATAAAGTAGAAAAATTTGAACGGAACGGAAAACGTTGCAATAATTTTGTGCTCTTGAGATATCCTATTCGTGATTTTTGTGCTGGCACCCTAGCACTAAAAATTGACCCCAAATTATGAGCTATAAGAGGTAAAAACAATCGAGCAGAGAAATTTTAGCTGACAACAAATCGTTGCAATAATTATGTTCTTTCGAGATATGCCATTCGCAATTTTTGTGCTCGCACCTTTATACGAAAAATTCACCCCGAATTGTATGAGCCATAAGGGGCGAAATCTTTAATAATCAAGCATAGAAATTTTAACCGATTCGAAATTGTTGCAATAATTATGTGCTCTCCATATATGATATTCGCGATTTTTGTGCTCGCATCCTTATACGAAAAATTCACCCCCAACCATATGAGTAGTAATAGGTGAATTCTGTAATAATAGAACACAAATGTTGTAACTGACGCGATATCGTTGCAATAAGTATGTACTCACGAAATATGCCTTTCGCAATTTTGCTGCTCGCACCCTTGTACGAATAATTCACCCCGAACTGTATGAGTCATAAGAAATGAAATCTTTAATAATCGAGCACACAACTTTTAACCGACGTAATTGTTGCAATCCAAAATGTGCTCTCCAAATATGATATTCAAGTTTTTTGCACTCGCACCCTAGCCTTGTAAGAAAAATTCACCCCGAACTATATGAGCCATAAGAGGTGAAATCTTTAATAATCGAGCATAGGAATTCTAGCGACGCGAAATTGTTTTAATAATTATGTGCTCTCCAGATATGATATTCGCCATTTTTGTACTCGCACGCTTGTACGATAAATTCACCCCCAACCGTATGAGTCACAATAAGTGAATTCTATAATAATAGAACACAAAAGCTGTAACTGATGCGATATCGTAAATTTATCGTTGCAAATATTGTAGTAGTAAACGTTGTAACGCACTCTTCTCACTTTTAAGAACGGAAGGCATGTTATAGCTTATAGCGTGTTATATATGTTCAGGACAAAACAAGAATATTAAAATGGCTGTGTCATGGTTAAAAATTGTCCAATGTACCGAAAACAATGTAGATTATTATTCCGCTATAATAGTTGGAGTTGGAGTAGGAAAAGTTAAATAAAATAAAACTTACAAGGTATTATATCGGCATATCGATTTTTGAATTTGTTTGTCTCTTTTTTCCCAACAATCTGACTATATTTCTCATTTATCTTTGGAATATCCTGAAAGGAACTTAAGATATAGTATTGTTTGAGTACTGAAACCAATACTTACTTTGAATTCTTCATCGAGTTTTCCGAAAATAACGGAAGTTTTTTCATACAATGGTAAACTGTCTTCATTATCTACTCTATTACTATTTACCAAAACAGTTCTTTTACGAACAAAACAACTAGAAACAAACATTTATTTAATAATTTTTTCATGTACACTTTTCAAGTTTACCTGTACCAAATAACAATAATAATTAGTGTTGTTCCAGCTATTACTATAGGAATGATGAGGAGGTAGTTGAATGATCCTGTAAATTGTTAGATAAAAATTCTACGCCGAAAAGTTTATAAATAGTCATAATTCGATCTCACCAGTCTAAAAAAAACAATTATTACAACAGGATAGTTAAGGAAAGTTAACGAATTTTACTTTTGTCAAGCAAACTCCGGTCGTGTCGTCGCATAGTTCACAATCCAAACATAAATTCTCGCAATCCCCACCCCATTTATCATTTTCACATTCTATAATTTTTTTTTTGTTAAAATATGTAAATTAAATAATATATTGGCTTGTCCGGAAACTTGTTTCGGTTTTTTTTCTCACTTCAATACATTTATACATTTTTTCATAAAAAATAACTTTAATCTATCACCAGTTTGTTATAGAATCAATTAAAATTGTACAAGAAAGTTTCAAAGAACTTTTAAAGAACTGTTCTGTCATCTGATGGAAAGATTTTTTTGACAAAGAGTTTTGTAGAACACCAAACAAATGGTCTAAAAGTCATGGCTGCGTGGTAAATTTAACATATGAGTTTTTAAAGATGTATGTGATTTGGCAATGTTGTTTTTGATACAACATTTCTTTATAATCCCACCAGACGGTAACATGCTGCATTTTGAGGTTTAGACCTGAGGTCTCATTGAATATCACACTAAGTTCATGTCTTTCTACACAAACGCCAAATAGAAACCTAACCTCGCCAGTCATGCACGTTTTGTTCAAGTAAGTGTAGTCCAATTTGTAATTTAAAACAGCAAAGCTGCACCGATGAGTGTTGAATCTGGAAACGCGTCTGTAGATGGTTATTCAATTAAGTTAAATAGAAAGATATGATCTTAAAAACAATGTTATTTATCTAGTTTAATTCGTTTAGTGACAATAAAATTATACTGGAGCTGGTAAGAACATGAAAACACCTGTTGTATAATTCAATATCCTGCGTGGCATTAGCCAGGCAAGTAGTTGTTTCAACATGGGATTTGTTTTATAGTTTTTAATCAGACTTTATATTATAGAGTTACGAACATTTAGTTATATTTCTATATTTAGGCTACATTTTGCCATTTAACAGTCTGTTTGGTTTTAATGTATATTAGTGGAAACAGTGTTCACAATTTGTGAAAACCGAGAGTAGCTTCCGAACAATCTATACTTTTCCATACTTTCGCTGCACATTCCTTCTGCTTCTGCTGACAGACAATAACAACCCTCCTTCTGGCAAAATACGACATTTTTCATATCGGATTTAGTCAGATTTGCATATAAATCTAACGTAGCATTTATATTAATATCATTTTCAAGGAATTTGATAGGTTTAATATATTTTACATGTTGAGTGCTATTTATTATTTGACATCCTATATACTTATTAGTCGTCGACACATTTAAATAGCGCACGTCTATAAAAGAAGTTTTAAATTATTTAGAAGTTTCAATTTATAACTAACAATTACTAGATTTCTCGAACAAAGCAATTGCACCGATGAAAACTTTCTTTCCTTTAGTCATTAGAAACAGATTCGCGTTTTTACCTCCTGCATCGCATATATGAATTTCCTTCCAAATAAAATCTTCACCATTCACTGTTGCGTTATAAATAGTAGAATTGTTTGTGTCCTTTAAATGAATGAATAATTCGGTTCGATTGGATAGGTATGCGCTAATGCGCAGACAACTGTTTGCAGAAAAATTTACGCCGTTCTCGAAAACCTTTTCGAATTCGAAATTAGAAATATTTAGAATAGTATCTTAAATATACGAATAAATGAAACAATAGTATCTGAATCTTTCATGACTGCTACTAACAATTGTGCCATTTTATTTGCCCATCTAGAATGATTCTCTCTAATTCTACTGTGCCCAAATTTTTATTCATCTCCTTAAAATTATCTGTAATGTAATATTGATTTGATTGATTGAAAATTGAATAGTGTTTCCATAGAGCAATATTTCCATCTACTGAAATCTATAAAATAATACTAAAATTATTATTATTATATGAATATTATATTAAAAACGGCCTTTTTTGTTTTGAATCTGTTTTATTCGACACAATTACAATTTACTTACGGTTGAACGCGGAATTACTGATTCACATGATTCGAGTTTAACTTTTTCTTTTACATTTTGCAAATCCACACATAATTGTTTATTTTGTGACACAATGGTTAAGACGGAAGAATTTTTAATTCGCACTGAGAAATGTATAACTTTCATTTTCTTCCTATTAATAATAAGTTTTTGATTGAACACAGGAAACTCTGAAAGTAAATCGCAAATGAATATGTGAATTACAATAAATATATTTTTTATTACTCATGCGCGAAAAGTACTTCTTGACGTAGATTATTTAATTCAAAAAATGTGTACACATGTATAATACATATGTAACTCATGTATAATATAAACATAATCAAGACCGCGATATTAAAAAAAGTGACGTGAAATTTTTTTAATGAATTTTTCATTACAAAATAATAATACAAATTAAAGAAAACGTTTTAAAATGAGTGTAAATTATATGGTGATACCGGAGACTGAGAAGAGTTCTTATGACGAATCCACACCACCGGAGACAATTGAAAACCAAATTCTTAATTTTATTTCCAT
The DNA here is from genome assembly GCA_944588485.1 of Phosphuga atrata. NCBI lineage: Eukaryota > Metazoa > Arthropoda > Insecta > Coleoptera > Silphidae > Phosphuga > Phosphuga atrata. Next base: position 53,372,685 of record OX155892.1, read on the forward strand.
TTTTTTTAGATGACGCCTGGATCCCAAACTTGTAAGATACATTCTCTCGCATGAGAATTTTTCGCCCTAGTTACAAAATATATCATTATAGTCGCTTGTGATTCTACTACGTTGCCAGAATAATTGCGATTAATTTGTTTATTCAGTTAGACAAGAGCGGAATAGGTTTTTGTCCAAAGTTTTAATAGATTTAAAAGTTATCTTCCTGAACTTAAATTGCGAATTTTCCGTGTTGACTATGAATAAAACCGCGGAGATAACGTCAATATAGTTTATTCTTCTCGAAATGTGTAAATATTGCTAGTCCAGATATTCATAGTCCAGATGTTCATAAACAATTCTCAGGCTAAAAATAAGACCTACTGTGGTCCCATCATTAATCAACCGTTTGGGTCCACTGTTGAACATAGCCCTACCTTTGAATTTTCCACTCTTCCCTTTCTTGCGCTAGTTGCTCCAAGCATTTTTCATCAAGCGCCTAATATCGTCGGACCATCGTGTTGGAGGATGCCCTCTATTTCGTAAAGCCTTTCTTTGAGCTCTTTAGAACTATACTATTAGGGTTTTCGCGTACTCGACTTTTTTAATACCCGGGTAGCGGGTATTATTTTTTCAAATACCCGGGTACCCGGGTATGTGCAATTTTTGCAAAAAAAGAGACCATTTTTTTTATAATAATGTTTTATTTTATTACGAAAGTGTGAAGTATGTCAACAAGTCTCCTTAACTTATAGTACAATCAGTCACACAACAGTCTTTTTCTCATTAACTAATTAGGAACTAGTTCCATTGTCCTGCCTTCGCTTTTCGGTAGAGTTAGCTGTTTATGATGAAAAGCTTCTCGGATGAATTTACTACGAGTGCCGGCCCAATTGGAAATACCGTATTGTGCAACCAAGCGTGCAGCAATTTCGGAATGTTATTCGCGGTCTTTTTGGAACTAGGCTTGAAATTTGTTCATATTCAGATTGAGAAGACGATGTCGATGGCACTTACTTTTCGTACGGAATGTTCTGTTTTTCGATCTTTATTATATTTACTCTATGTAAATATTTTAATATTATTTCTGGGCATATTGAACATTGTACTGATTCCTTATTCTGTATTTTTTTTAAATATTATACCATACTCCAGAAATAAGTCTATCCATTTGCCTACGAAAAGTAAGCCATCATTCAGTAAAATTTTATATGTTATCCAGTAGATACAATTTTTTATTTTGTTTTAATAATATTTATTTCAATTACTCAACGTTCACCGAATAATATTTTAATCTAACTCCAAAGAAATAAAAACAAAACATGCGACATAACCAAACTTAACCTCATGTTTACTGCATTTTTGTAAAAAACTCAACGCCTTTTTTAGAGTTATTTTAATTGTTGGTAGTGCAAAGCTAATATTATTTTTAATTTTAGCTAATTAATTTTCCGAGAATTTTGATCAATTCTTTGATCAAAGTGGGTACGCGGGTCCGACAAAGAAATAGTGCCCGGGTACTTATAATACATTTCAGATACCCGGGTATACCCGGATCCGGGTTCCCGGGTAGAAAACCCTATATACTATTTTGTTGTTCAATGTTTTTATATCTGTTGTTAGTCTAGTTGTTCTAAATATGTGCCTTTTTATGTGCTGCCATATGCATTAATAGTGATTTTTATCGCTTCCTATCGTTAGGCTATTGAGCACTGTAACATAATGTATTCCCTTCCCTTTAATATATTTCCTTCCTGTATGTAATTATAAAATCTATATCATTTTTTGCTGTACCATCTGATCTCTTCGTCATCCATTTTCTTTGGGGGGATTTTCGAGAAGAAACTATTTATCATATAAAGCTTATGTTGGAGCAAGAAATCTACAAGTTTTCTTCTGTCTTCTGTTTCACTCACCTATAGGACCCTAAAGAAGTCTTGGTGTCATCTTATTTGTAGCCTATTTTTGCTTTGATGTCCCCCAGAAGGTAGGTCCCCCTGTATAGTATGTCTGCGTTCTTCGTATCGCTTTGGAAATGTGTTCCTGAAAGTTTTCTACTTCCACGTCTGTGTGGTTTATCTTAGGTGGGTAGGGCATAACTATCTTGATGCTGTATCTCTTAGTTTCAATATCATATAAATTACCCTGGGACTTACGCTACTGATCTGTGTTATATTATCCACGTGTCTACTGTGTACCATGAAGACTACGCCACCGAGGCACAGTGGTCTGAATCTGAAAAAAGGTGGCCAAAAATCGAAAAAACCATAGGCTTAAGTCACCGAATGGGTTTATTTCTACAGAATCTTGTAAAGGATACTTTGGTGTGTGTTATTCTAAAAGAAAAGTGGGGATATCTTTTTTCCCTGAGACGCTACACCCGTTCAAAGTTACCCTTGTCGGCATAGCGCGAGCACGTGTAGCGACTCCGAAATATAATTGTTTATTCAAGTGCGTGTAACTTTTTACTAGAGTGTTCTTTTTAATTTCCGTTTGATGGAGAGTGTTAAGGAAGGTATGTAGATTTATTACATATATAACGTTTTCATTAATTTATACTCGCGTGTGATAGAAACCATGTCAATGATGTGTGATGAGTCTACATAATGGTTTTTCTTGTAAATAAAATTCCGTAAATTAGCAAAAAAGTTATCACCGCAGAGGGGCTAAAGAATAAGAGATATAGAACATATAGATTACGATGTTTTGTAACAGAATCTTCAAAAAAATTCTGCCTATCTGCCCGTGTACGTTTGAGATTAGAAATACGAAGCGCCGGCCGGCATAACGGCGCACCTTGCAATTTATTTGTTAGTTTAGGATCTACGCAGACACAGTTGGGGTGCGGGACTACCTGCTGTAATATGCTGCTATGATAATGTGTTGTGTTGTTTTCTCGAGGATTCCGCGTTGATGCTGAGGGTTGGCTCTGAAAAGAACCGGATTCTCGACGTTTCGGCGAACTAACATTCGCCATTCTCAAGAGATATATGCGTCCGTGCGGGTCAACCGTTAGACGCATACTATGTAACTACTAAGTATGCGTCTAACGGTTGACCCGCACGGACGCATATATCTCTTCAGAATGGCGAATGTTAGTTCGCCGAAACGTCGAGAATCCGGTTCTTTTCAGAGCCAACCCTTAGAATCAACGCGGAATCCCCGAGAAAACAATACAACACAGGTATCTATCCGCGAAAACCTGAAATACAAAATATATATATATATATATGTATATATATATATATATATATATATATATATATATATATATATATATATGTTGGTTTGTTTTCTCGGGGATTCCGCGTTGATGTTGAGGGTTGTTCAGAAAAGAACCGGATTCTCAACGTTTCGGCGAACTAACATTCGCCATTTTTAAGAGATATATGCGTCCGTGCGGGTTAACCGTCAGACGCATACTGAGAGCTCGTTCGTGGGATGCGACTATTTATAGCTGTCTGGCTTCTGGTTATGCGCGTTGTGTGCGGTGCTTCGGTTCCGTTGTTTGTTTGTCTTGTTTGTCGTATATGTGTCTTGGGTGTCTGGGATTGCATTTTGAGGGTGGATATGATCGGTCGCCGTGCTGGGGGGAGTCTCAAGAAGTCGCCTCTCGTGTTGATGCAGTAGTCTCGTTTTTCTATCTCTATGGCTTCTCTGTATACTCTTGACATTTCGTGGCTAATCTGTGCAAGAGTCCTTGAATTTCTGAAGTCCATCTAGTGACCGGTGTTGGTGTGTTGGACAAGAGCGGATGAAACTTTGTATTTGTGTCTGACTGAAAGTACATGTTCTTGAATCCTAGCCGATATTTTTCTATTGGTACGTCCAATGTAAGTTCGTTCACATGTTCCGCAAGGTATTTCGTAAATTCCATGCGATTCTAACGGGATGGTGTCTTTTACGCTGCGTAGCATGGAGGATATTTTCTGGTTAGGTTTTAAAATGGTGTCGATGTTGAGTCTTTCTAGGATTCTGGCGATTTTGTCAGTTGATCCATGCACATATGGTAGGTATGCTGTGCTAACGGGTTTCTGGCGTTCTTCAGTTCTTTGGTTACTGTTCTCTGTACGACGCAAAGCTCTGGATATTAAGCTCTTTGGATATCTATTTGAAGAAAGAGCTTCTCGTAAGTTCTTCAATTCTTTTGGTAAGTTAAGCTGGATGGCTAGTCTTTGGATCGGGTGGTAAGAGTGTTGACTACAGATGCTAGTTGTTTGGGGTGATGGTGCGAAGAAGCGTTCAGATATCTGTCTGTATGCGCTGGTTTCCGGTAGACAGTGTGACTTAAGGTGCCGTCTGGTTTCTTCTGTACTAAAACATCCAAGAAAGGAAGTCGTTGATGCTTTTCTATCTCCATTCTAAATTTGATTTGGTCGTGTTGGGAGTTAAGATGGGTAAGGAATTTGTCCAGCTCTGGTCTGCCGTGGGGCCAGATTACAAATGTGTCGTCAACATATCTTAACCAGAGTGTAGGTTTAGGTGTGGCGGATGAGATTGCCTTTTCCTCAAAATCTGTAAGAAATATGTTAGCTATTACTGGGGATAGAAGTGAACCCATTGGTGCTCCTAGGACTTGTTTGTATATTTGACCATCGTACCCAAGTATGTATTCTTTAAACAATGTTCTGTCAGATCTGATACATACTTTTCTGGTTTTAATTTCCTTTAATTTACTTTTGTGAATAAAGATACAATGTCAAAGCTCACAAGGAGGTGGCCGGGCTGGAGTTGATGATTTTTCAGTATGTCTATGAAGTGTTCAGCATTGAGGACATAGGATTCACAATCTTCGGCGTATGGTTGTAAACATTTTGCTAAATGTTTCGCAAGAAATTGGACCGGTGAACCAACGGAGCTTACTATTGGTCGAAGTGGGGCTCCGTCTTTGTGGATCTTTGGTATACCATATATCTTGGGACTCCGTGATGATTTCTCCCTTGGTATAAGATAATTCATTGTTTCCTTGTCAATGCTGGAGCTTAGGATCTTTTGTCTGGTAGTTTTCTCAAGATAGATTGTGGGGTCCGTTGTACTGAGTAGATAAGCTGGATCATCTAAAATTGTGGTCATTTTTCTTTTATAGTCAGCACTGTTCATGACTACAGAGCAATTTCCCTTATCAGCTGGTAGGACCACAATGCTGTTGTTCTCTCTTAGTGCCTTGAGGGCTTTGAATTCCTAGTATGAGATGTTTCTTGTCGGTGGTTTGGCAGATCTTAAAATGTGGCATGTTTCCTGTCTTATTGTCTAGGCTAATGTGGCAGGGAGTTGTGAAATAGCAGTCTCGATACCAGTGATTATGTCTTCTTTGAGAAGGCGAGTTGGTGCGATTGCAAAGTTAAAACCCTTGGCCAGTACGGTGTTGGTAGGTTCGTCTAGGGGCTGGTCTCAAAGATTGTAAACCACTTTGTCGATGTTGAGTGGTTTTGGTGCAGGTTTTTGTCTCCGTCTGAGACGGTTGTATTTTTCTTTCTGTCTATTGGTGATTAATAATCTATTCTGTTCGGCTCTGTTGTTAGATATTAAGTCTATCTGTTGCCAGAGGAGAGGGTGTAGTTAGAGTTATGTGGGTTGTCAGGATATTTTGACTGATGCTGTCAAGTTTCTGTCGTTTGGTTTGGATTTCGTCCCGAAGCAACGCTTGGCTTGCGTTAAGTAGTATTTTGTTTGACCCGGCTGTCGGATTTTGGTGTGACAGCCTCATACAGACGGGTGTTATGTCTGTATCTCTACAGCGACGTAAAAATGCTAAATCGCATAATATATATATATATATATATATATATATATATATATATATATATATATATATGTATATATATATATATACATATATGTATATGTGTATATATATATATATATATATATATATATATATACATGTATATATATATTAATACATATATGTATATGTGTATATATATATATATATATATATATATATATATCTATATATCGGATGTCTTATTTTAAAAAGTTTTTATTTAACCATTTAACATTTTTAATCATATATATTTTTATTTATTTTTATTTTTGTCATTAAATTTTCATCATTTTTTGAATTAATAATTCGAATCCGCGAAAAAACAATCCGCGAAAAAACATTCCGCGAAAATATTATTGTGAATATTTTTTTTAATATCACATCGCTTTATGGCTGCATTTTAGATTCGCGTATTGATAAAATAATCTGTTCTCGTCGAGAACTGTTCGAGATCATCCGGAACGATTTGAATTTGGACTTGGAAACTCAATGTAAACGTTTGGAGGAACATTTTATCACTAAAATGGAATGTTTTGAAATCCATGACGAGGATCGAGGTTCTTTGAAGAAGCTGTAGTCCACAATTAAAAACAGATGGAAACTATCTCGAAGAACAACAGCACGCTTTCACAATGAAAATAAAAAGAGGTTTTCTTCTTCTGTGATTATTAAAGTGAATATTGCAATTTAATACAGAAAAAGTGAGTATTTCAATTTAATACAGAAAAAGTGAGTAGTGAGCAATTTAATATGTAAATTTAATTGAAATTATTTAAAAAAAAGTAAGAATCTACAGAATGTATGATGAAGAGGGATGCATAATGAAGAACCTGCTGATTCGAGTACGGAGACAACGAGTAAGGCAAGAACGAGTAAGGCGACAACGAGTGAGGCGACAACGAGTACAACGAAATCCAAGAAAAAACGTGGTCGACCAAGTATGGACTTCGAGAAAATAAGTGAACGAAGCAAAAGAAGACAAGCCACCAATTTACATAATTCAGTAAGCACAGCAGAATTATCGTTGGCTACTTGAATGAGCCTTCGTTCTTTAGGGCCTCTAGTGCTGCCAGCATCGTTAAAGAAGTCACGACAAAGTCACCAACGCCAGCTTATAAATAGAGAGCAGCATTTAAAATATAAAAAATTCCCCCTATTATTAAAATGTCTGCCGATGAGTCATTGTCCGACGTCGTTGAAGGAAAGTTATCGAAATATCAGTACATGCTTATTAGAAATTCAATGAAAACGCAACGCTCTTATATATCCCGCTTAAGATAAAATTGTAGAAGCAAAAGTGCAATGTTTTCCATCAAATATACAGATAACAGAAACTCGTGCGGAAGTCAGTGTACAAGCACTCTTAAATCACACATCAGATAGAATTCAAGTTCAAAACGATAGTATGAAAACTTTATCTCCACATATTTTAAAAAACGCCAGGTTGATTATAAAATGGGGGTGCGATGGTTCTTCAGGGCATAGCGAGTTCAAACAAAAGTTTACCGATAGAAGTGATTCAGACGCTAATGTTTTTATTTCTTCATTAGTTCCATTGCCACTAGTATCTACCGATTAATTTCAAAAGGAAGTGGTGATATGGAAAAATCCTGCGCCTTCGTAACCTCGTTTTTGTAGACCTATAAGACTACAATTTTTAACTTTAAACGAAAATGAATATATTGAAAATCAAATTGGGTCTCTCATCCCTTTTGAAACTGTTTGGGACGGTAAAGAAATAGTAATACAATACCAGATGGTTTTCACCATGATTAATGGCAAGGTCTGTAATGCTATAACGTTTACTACATCAGCTATGAAGTGCCATTTGTGCGAAGCAATGCCTAAACAATTTAATAATCTTGATTAAGTAAAAAATAAATTAATTGATGACTAATTTACATTACCGATTATCAACGTTGCACGCTTCGTTCCGTTGCTTTGAGTACTTGCTACACCTTGCATATACACTCGAGATTAAAAAATGGCAATTGCGATCAATGGAAGACAAAAAAAAATCGAGATTCGGAAAAAATAGGGAAAAAAAGGGATTCAGACGGAGCTTCTTGTTGATCGCCCAAAAGTAGGATCTGGTAACTCGAACGACGGTAATACGGCTCATCGTTTTTTTGAGAAATCATCTGTCTCTGCACAAATCCTGGGATTAGAAGAAGATTTCATTCATCGATTTCACGTTATCTTGCAGGTCATATCATGTGGCTATAGCGTGACCATCGAAAACTTTAATGATTATTGTAATGATACTGCGGAAATGTGCGTAGACAAATTTCCTTGGTATTACATGTCTACGACAATTCATAAAATTTTAATTCATGGTGCTCAAATAATAGAACCGGCCGTATTGCCCATCGGTCAGTTATCTGAAGATGCCAGATTCCAGAAGAAATTCACACATAAATACAATAGAAGATGTGTTTCATTGGCTCCTTGTATCTTCGGATCCACTTATTTCAATTTAAAAAAAAAATGCTCGGCCATCTTCGATCCGCCATTTTGATTTTTTTAATTAAACAATGAAATTCATAATCAGTGATCTCGAAAACAATTATATACCAATTTATATGAAATTTAGATCAATTTTTAATGAAGTACTCGGCCATATTGGATCCTCCAATTTGAATTTTAAAATTATACTATGAAATTCGTAATCAGCGGCCTGGAAAACCCCTATATACTAATTCACGTTTAAATCTGAAACTTCTTTCTATTTTTGGCCAACTTTTTTTGAAATCCAGACTACTGTGCGAGGGTAGAGTGGTCATTTCCTTTTAAGTAGAATAAGTGGTCCAATTTGAGTGTTAATTGACATTCTCCTTTTTTTCTTACTTCGGACAGTCCAAGTATGTCCCAATGTATGTGGTTCAGTTCTATCTCCAGCTCCAAGTACCTTCGAGTGCTTTCTGATTTGTTGACATAATTCTCGTATTGTTCGTCGTTATTTCCAATTGTCGTCTTTCGTGGTAGCCTAGTCTAACCCTTTCATTCTTCGCACCCTCTGCTCGCCTTTTGTCCTGACCGCTACCTTGGCGATCGGCGAGCTGCCGGGGACTAAGGGCCGTCATCAAATTCGTGTAACCATCGTAAGGGGATTTTTGCCATACTCCTACCAGGCTGACCAATGCTGGTTGGTAATGAATTTAGGTCTATATTTCCAAAAAACCTGGTTTAACCTGGTCGCAATTGCCTCGTTAGTTCTCTAGCAGGGTGTACCGCGTACAGGTGAGGTTTACATTTGGGCAGGCATTTTGATCTTACCGCCTTACCCTTTACATCCCTGCGGTCAACGACTTTAGAGTGGTACTCAGAACAGATAACGTCCAAAACAGTCAGAGAAAATCGACCTAATGCAAACATTGCCGAAAGCGAAAAAAATTCTCTTGAGAGTGTTTTTTTTTAACGACGAAAAAATAATAACTGGCATATTTCGAACTGTATATAAAGTATCAAAGAAAAATCATTTCGCGCATAAATGTATATATTGGATGCTGTACCCAAGGTGTTGTTAATAAATTCACCGATTAATTTATTTTTGGACATTTGGAAAAAAAAATGAATTTCTATTTATTCCGATCGCTACAACCATTTCTAAGGTGAAAATTTTGATGATTATGGACATCATCACTGCCATTTCCAGATATTTTGCACAAAAAACAGTTGATTTTAATCGATCCGACATTGAAAATTTACACACTAGATGGAAAAACGTTCTCGATAACGAGGGGTTACATCGTTAATTAAAAGTTAGAACTGGTTAAAAACTTCTGTTTGAATTTAATGTTTAAAACGACATTTCTTTCCGGTCCGCCTAATATTTAAGTTATTTCTCACGACAGAAGATTTTCAAGCTTTGCTTTGTACTGGAAGCTTTGGTTGACAATAATTTGGTTAACAATTCATCATTTGAATTTCAGGGTTCCACATATTTATCTTTAAGAATAAATAAAAGTATATATCGAAGGAAATGTGTGCACAAGGCCTTCATTTTGATTAATAAATATGATTATAAATTGATATAAATGTATCCATACTCACAAAAACGCAATTATTTTTGCACCTACCCAATAGGGGTACACAGTACAGTGTGCATGCTTGTACAACATTTATAAATTCTTATTGGCTAGTCATATTTTTCACAATCAGTACTTTATTTTTATTACTACTAACTACTTATTACTACTACTTTTTTCTATAATTTAAACCTGTATTGATTTACAAATGTCAAAAATCAGCACAAAAATCATGTTTAAAACTTGAAAATATCTAGAAATAGTAGGATCACTTTTTGTAGATTTCTGTCTAATTGTAAAACGCCTGAAATTTGAAAGAATCTCCGTCTTGTTATTTTATTAATTAAATACACCCATGATACTCTAAATTATAAAAACAACAACTGTACTATTTATCCCTAATATTTAAATATATATTTTAATTTATTATATAAATATTATTAAACAGTTTCCTTACCATTCCATTTGAAATTTATTACTCTTGGAACATTAAAATAGTACGAAGCTTTCTTCATCCCGTTTTTCGAATATTCCAAACTCACTTCTTTCTCGAATTTTAAATCTCTTCTGCAATATTCTAACGCACAAATAAACAAATATTAAATATAATTCTGTCACTTACCAATAGATTTAATGTCGTCACTAACATTTTGAGATATCCATGTTATTGTTGATAACTCTCCCACACTTTCTGAATTTACAAGACATAGACTATTATAAGTAGCGTTTTTTTTTTCGACAAACAACGTGAAATCTATGTCTGAAGCAACAGTCAGATAAGGCAACACTAGGCTATAGTTGAAATTAAATATTTTACATTTATTTTTTATACGTGTTTAATTATGCTTACATATATAATTCAACACTAAAATACATATCTACGTTTTCATATTTCAACACTATTCAATTCAACACTAAAATACATATGTGCTCAAAAACTGTTTGTATGCAGCATCGATTTTTTACAAATAATCCCCAATTTTGTTATATTAAGATGCTAACTTAGTATACGCAAATCAGACATTTATTAAATAGTTTGATTGAAAACAAACAAAAAAAAACGTCCATGTTCAAAATGTAAGTGGTCATGTTAAGCGTTTGCGTAATAAAATATATTACTGATTAGATTACTCGAATCACGAAGGTTTCCTCGTTTTATATTTACACTTCCTATTACTAATATCTTTATTATATAACGTTAGGTGTGGCATATTTTTACTTTCCTCATATCATCATCCTCAATCTTCATGGAATAAGTCATTATCCAATTATTTGAATCATATTTCAAAGAAAGAAAAATAAAAAATAGTATGAATTATAGGTTATTAAATGTATAATTGATTTATAATAAAATAATAATAAAATGAGTAAATATGCTGTGATTAAAAAAATATTTAAAATAAAATAAATATCAATAGAATAATATAAAATAATTAAACATTTTGATATAATTCCGATACAATATCGGACGTATTTTCATAAAAAGTTTCAATTTCTTCACTAGTCGGAAATAGAAAATATTTAATGACCATGTCGTAAATACATTTCAACTGGTGCTGAAACAATAAACAAGAAATATTACATACAGAGTAATGGAAATTCTCCCCAAAGTCCTTTGAGCATCTTATTACCTTGGATTGTATGAATACAGCGTATTTATTATATTGTGCTAAGCAGCTTACTAGCCAATACATGTCCAATATAAAATCGTTCTTGAGTTTTTGAAGTGTTAAATCCAAGGCAATAAATAATCCGCAACCCGTAACGCCATCCCTAATATAAAGAGTAAGTTAGAAAGTAATAGGTTGGTACGATAATATTTGCGGTTTCTTCGTATCTGGTCCAAAAAATAAAGTGGATTCGATGACACATTTCATGATTTCATGACACATTTAAGACAAAGTCATTTGTGAACATATGATGAACGTTAACTTCCGATTTGCAACGGAAGTATCATTTGTTACTTATGCAATTCATCAACAATATTTTTTGCTGCTGTTACACTAGGATTTAAGAAATTGTAGTGAAAAGTTTCGATAATCATTAATGATCAACATTAAACTCCTCAATCAACTCCTCTCGAATTGTTTTCCTCGGTATAATATAGCTCGGTCAAGTCGGCAAAAAAATAGGGGTAAACTTACAAAAATTGGCATAGAGCTGAAAATTGGAACGAATGTTGGGACGCCAATTCATTTTGGGAGACCATTATAAATTGTTAAAAGTCCCCATCCATCCCATATTTACAATAAAATTATTGAAGGTCGCAGTTCGCAAATATGGGTTTTCCTTTTATTGTTCAGCCAAACGATAAGTTTTATCATAAAAATAGGCCAGCCAAAAATTGTAGATCATGCAATTATATATAAAAACATCTACATCAAACTACAATAACATCTTCATCCTCTGATGTCATTTTTGATCAATTTTTGACAGTTTCCAACAAGCCAACTACAATTTCTTGAAAGTAGTCACAACAAGTCTTGGTTCATTTCAATGTAGAAAGAAACATTTACCACTAAAAATATTTTGTCAAGCAAGCTGATAATGACACTAATGCCGTTATAATTGAAACAGCAATAGAACAATTCTCGACAAATACAACTATTGTTGTTGGTGAAAATGTTGATTTATTGGGTATTACTGGTATTACGAACCCCAACCAAAAAAATAATTTATCTTTTATAAGCTGGGAGGGCTCAACAGCGATCGGAAATATATTCATTCAAAAGTTTATCTATTTTTTCAAAATGCCAAAATCACATACTATTTTTACACACAATAATTGACTGCGATACAAGATCATAAATTTTCAGCAGGGAGCACCAGTTTTTAATTGCTTGAAAAAGATTTTCTTAATTATGCTAAAGTTTTTAAAGAGAATAACTCTACTCCATAAGCTGTAATGTTGCGAACTGGTAATTTGGTATGGTGCTGCTCCAGGATCAGGACAATGGATGAATTAATTACACGCAAATATGTCCTTTGTATGTAATTAAATACTACTTATCTGCTAATATCTTACAATATGTACAACTAATCGCTAACTTATTACAATAATTACTAACTAACTTAAAAATAATAAATGATAAACAATACACTTAATTCTACGAAACTTATGGTCGAAACCCGGAATTTACTTCAACGAAAATACGGAGGTTCGTCTTCAAAACTAAAATTACTCTCTTGCTAGCTCAATTCTCACTGCCCCCTTTTAACTTCCCCTCTACCTCATCACCTCGGTCTTAGTGTGAGTCCTCCCCTAATCTTTATGGAAAATTTCCAAAACTCATAAAACAAAATCCTCTCGGCGTCTCGGCACGATCCCTAAGTTCGAGCGTCTGCCCGCATGATTTAGATAAAGCAGACTAATGGTCCTAAATAAACAAAAACTAATCGGGTGTCCACTTAGTTTTCTTTGCCGACTCGTGAGAAACTGAAATTCTTTGAAACCAAAATCGCGAGATCACAACAGTAATCACCAACGGGATTCGAGTCCTTTTTTTGTATATGGAGCTCCAAAAAAAAAAAACTACCAGCTTAGACAAGTTTCGATACTTATATTTTGTAAAAAATACTCGTAACAATAAACTAGTGCAATTAGCTTGTTCCCTAACCTTTGCTTCTGCTCGTCAACATATATTCGAGTATATTATCAAGTTTAAGCTTGGCTTGGTAATAAACTGGACACAGAAGGCTGGGGTAGGAAGTTGGTTGTCAATGCATTGGAACCAATCCAAAGATTACTTCCACATACTCTGAAAAAATTCCTCATTTCAATTTTTTGCAATTGCAGAAATGGGTGTAGTGCTAAATATGGTATCATCATGTACCAATTGTCAGGGTCAGTCGTGCTCCAATGTTGAATCGCCATCAGAAGAGGATTCTTACAATATCAGCGAGGAGACATCTGATGCATGTCTGTTAGAACAATTTACTTGTCTCCAGCAGGAATAAGAAGTAGAAGGGAGAGAAGGAGAAGAAAAAAGAAGAATAAAACATTACACTTGAAATTCCATTACATAATTATCAATCAGACGAATAGTTTTCCCCAATTACTCATAATTCACAACGCTTTTTTCATTCCCAATAGTAAATATATTTTTACGTTAATGTAATATTTTTTTGTTAAAACGTATCGTTTGGCTGAAAATGCAAAAACCCGTATTTGCAAACTTGGAATCATTTTTTTGCAGATGTTGGATCAAGATGTGGGGACACATTTCATTTATAATGGTGTTCCCAACAGTTACCAATTTTCAGCTCTATGCGAGTTATTGTAACCTCGAATGTCTATTTAGACCGAACTAATAACACATTTTCATCATTGAAGTGTTTCACGATTTGTTTTTACTAGTGATCAGATAGATATAAGTCTACTAATTGAATTTTCGTTAAAAACAAATTTGGTATTTTGATCAGTTTTTGTTGTTCACAATTAAACTCGCCTAAAATTGTACGAATTTGTTTTCTATGATAAATTTTAAATAGTATTGCATTATATGAAAACAAATAAAAACTAAAATTGATGACGCATCACTTGTCTATATGAAAAGATTAATTTCCGCTCATCGCTGCTCAATCTTAGCCATAAAAGGATAAAAACCGCAATTATTTTTGTACAAAACAAAAATGAATGATCATAACAAACCAGCAACACAACACTGTCGGCGTATTCTGAACTGATTGTAAATAGTCGTTATATAGATTGTATAAAGGAAGATCATCGGTTGGAACGAAATGTGAATCTTTCCAGGGTAAATAACACTGAATCAATTTAATTGTCCATTCGTCCTAGAACAATTATTTGTAACGAAACGCAAACTAAAGTTGTTTTAAAATACCTGATTTTTGCGATTAAATAAATGTAATTCATAAGAAATAGAGTTGTCATCGACTATTATGTCATGAACTGAAATTTCAAGAAATTCAGTACTTCCAATTAAATGACCCCGTGTCCAAAGAGTGTCATATTTCTATAACAAAACAAAAAATTATGTTACAGATTTGTTAGTAGAAAAAAACGTAATTTTTAAAAAAGTTTTAAAAAAATTTTTTTTTTAAAGAAACATATTTTCGAAGTCGTTTGTTTACGAATTTGGACACGAATGCTTCGTTTCTCTTCTTTATTTAGTAATCATTAATTTAAAAGATTCTTACCAAATTGATAGCATTTGATTTCTGCATATAAATAATTAATCTAGCGTTTTCTTGATAAATCATTTCCCAAAAATCGGTGTCAGTACGTGTTTTGCAAACAATAAAACCTTTATTTTTCTCGTATCCGTGGACGTTTAATGCATTGTAATATGTAATTGGATCTACAAATTTCTGTATTAAATATTCGTTTACAAAGCCTAATGGCCATTTATGTTGCTATTATAATGCCGATTTATGTTGCAATATTGAAGCAATTTATTCAAGCTGTATAAAAGTAATATTGCAAGCAAATTTTACACTGGGCAATTTTCTGTCGATAGGATTACAAAGGTTGACTTAGAACTGATTTATGATTGTCTAGTGGACGCTTATGAGGGATGCTTATGATGCTGGAACATCACACCCCGATAATTAGGGAGTTCCAAAGAGCCTCCCAAAACCATATTGATTATAGGCAGACGAGGTAAGACAAACAAGACTGAACAGATAAGACTAAACAGAAAAGACTAGAGAGAAGACTTTTTTGTTTTGTGTTTTTTTGAATTAGGACGTAGGACGCACATCTGGGGGCACAGCAGTGCCCCTGCCAAGTCGAGGACAACCGTAACTTCGTTGTAACTGTGTAAACGTGTAACTTCGTTGTGTCTAAAGTAAGAAGTTTGAATTTTTGGTTATCAAGAGACATACTATAACTGGCTTTATTGCCACTATACCTAATAATTATACCTTATAGTTTACGAATTATCGCCAGTTAAATTTCTTATTTTTGTAAGTGACACACTCACAGATCATTAAAATGATAAGGTACTTCTAGCAATCTTACAAACTCAAAATTTTGAATTTTAGTTAGCGTTTAGTCTATTAAAGAAGGAAAAAATGAAAAATCCCGAAATTTCATTAACCATTAAATCAAAAATAATTATTATTAAAAGCTACATTACCGGAGAAAAAAAGCATAAAATGTAAAAAATGCCAGGTCTCGTAACGCAGTTCTTTCGCTAAAAAAAGTTGTGAGATCTCATGTAAGACCAAGTCAGTTATTTTAGTTAGTGTCTATGGAAGAACCTATTCAACAACTTTGTTATAAATTGTTATTTAATCAATTACCTATCAACATTTATAGCGACCGTATCAATATTAAACACCTTTACTTCTATAATAATTATAATGACTTGGCAATTGCAATGTATAGGGAAATTTTTCTTTCATGAAGCTCTGTCATGATATTATCTCTCCAGGCTGCCGAATTGAAGGCATTTTGAACATCTAATGTTATGAGCGCACTCATCTTCTTTGTTCTCTGTGTGCCAGCTGAAATTTTTTTGTTGGATTCTAAGCCCCTCAAAACAGCATCCACGGTAGACCGTCGCTCTCGAAACCCATACTGCCTATCTGAAAGATTTTTGCATTTCTTGAGTTCTTCCTTTAGTCTTGAGAACAGTAGCTATTCCAGTAGTTTTCCTGTTACATCAAGTAACCATATTGGACGCAACGAGAAAGGTAGCTCTGTTGGTTTATTCCCTTTTCTGAGTAGAACCAGTTTTGGCTTTCTCAAACTTTCTGGAAATTTGCCGTCTGCCATAATTAAGTTCATAGTTTTCAGGACGACTTCTAGGTGCATATTTGTTGCAATTTTTATGGATTCTGGTGGGAGGTTATCTAGTCCTGGCGCGTTACCATTTTTTAGGAGTTTTCTGGCCCTATTTAGTTCCTCTGCTGTGAATTCTGGTATTTCGTAATTTAGTTTCCACGGCAGTTGATAGTGTGCTGGGAATAGCACTTGCACTACTTCTAATGATTAAATGACTAATGACACTACTTCTCCATTGTTAATCGGACATTCGGATGCCTCAATTTTGAAACACCCTGTATATACATACGGTTTGTTCAAGGCCTGAAGTCCAGAAGCAGAATATCACCTGTAATAAAAACATGGATAAAAAGATGGATCAGGTCAGAAACTACAATGCCCTATGTTGCTTCAAGAGTATCATAAACAAACAGCCGGCATACCTGTATAATAAAATAACATTCAGAACAGACGTGCATAATCTCAATGTCCGCAGCAAAGGATTACTAACACCGCCACTTCATAAAAAACAGATGTTTAAATCCTAATTCACGTATCAAATTACAAAAAAAAACAACGGTCTAAACGACACTCTATGGCTAGCGGGCATTAAATCGTTTAAAAGGATGCTAAAGAAAGTAAACCCAATATGCTAATCAACTCAATCAACGACTTAAACCCTTTTCATGAACTGTAGGAAATTCAAAGCAGGAATATTGCTTTGTTCACTAAGTAGGTATATCTCACCAAAAGCTAAATATTTTAAACTAATATTATACGAATGGAACACAAACAAAAGAACGTTCGTTTTTTCAATCACCATGGGCTCGTGGAAGAGCAGGACATTATAATCTTATAATACCTAAACGAGTCCCTTTGTTCATTATTTTTTAAACATAATGTATATCTTTTATCTATTGTATTATATTTATAATGAACAATAAATACCTTGAAATGAAATGGAATATTGCTGGATGTGTGACTTCTGTATTGTCAATAAACATTGGTAGGATGTATCTTTTCAGTTAGTCGATATAAATTTTTCAAAACGATTGTTTTCTTTATCAGGCATAATGCTGAAGAAAACTCTAATGTGAACTGGATTAAAGTTATGCGAAATGTACTTTCCGGGAAAACTAGGACTAAAG
The DNA here is from genome assembly GCA_944588485.1 of Phosphuga atrata. Classification (NCBI taxonomy): domain Eukaryota; kingdom Metazoa; phylum Arthropoda; class Insecta; order Coleoptera; family Silphidae; genus Phosphuga; species Phosphuga atrata. The sequence goes on from OX155892.1 coordinate 53,390,337, forward strand.
CTTCTTCCGGGTGAGCTGGGCGAGCAATCAATTTACTGGATAAGATTCATTCAATATTGCAACGAGAATAGGCATATTAAGACTGTAGTCGATTTTGTTTTGCTAGATTATCTATTGGACGGAAGGGCGAAAATACGAGGCCGAGTCGACCGACTCGGTTTCCCTGTCACGACAGACTTAAAGGTAAATCTAAACAATACCTGTTCGTTTTTCTACGCTGAAAGATTTGGTGTTATATAAAAAGTTATTTGCATATTTTCTCTTTAGAGCATCATCAAAGTGACCTTTTATAGAATCTTCTATATTATTTCGCAAATCAATCATTCGCAGATTTTCGTGGGGAATTTTTCTATTAAATCCATTAAAATGTTCGTCCAATATAAAATAAATTAATTTATATTGAATCTGAAATATATGTGTCCATAAAATAAGTAATCTATTTGCCGTAAAATATTTACCACTTTTGAAACTAAAAGCTTTCTATGCATTCTGATTTCATTCAAATACTTTGCAACATTAATATTTTGCGTTTGTTCTAATAAATAATCACACATAATATACGTTCCTGTTCGCCCTATTCCTGCACTAAAATTATTTATATTTGCAATCGTTTATTTCAACATTATGTTTACTCACCTGCAATGCACAACTACTGCACCACGACTGCTTACAGAACCCTTGGCGTTTTTTATGCATTTTAAAAATTCCAAAAAACTTAATGGATACAACGGAATATCGTGGTCGGGCCAAGAAATATATTGCATCTGATAAACCTGATATCAAATGTAATTTAACAAAATGGAATTTTTTAAGTAAACATTTCTACTACGTACCCTTCGGTTCGAGGTTCCCAAACCACTTACGGAAAACACTCTTTTTATGTAATCAGTTTCATGCAACGCTTGCTCATGTGCTATTGTTATATCAGAAAAAGTTATCGTTTCGTTCTCGTTGGGCCAATATCTCGTCATTTTCTTCTATATTTCACGGAAACTTTTATTAATGTTATTGCAATTATAATCAGTTCAATTGTTACCTTCCCCTCGGAGAGTGTTGCCAAACAAACAATAATTTTCGTGTTTTCTTGAAGTACCATTCGCCAAAAGTCGTAACAAGTTTTTTCGTTTGGACATTGAGTCGCAATGTACGTACGTGGTCCTTTGTGTCCAATTATATAACTAGCATTTATATAACGGTTGGGTTTCAATATAACTCGGTGCTCATCATCTAGTTTATCGCAGATAAAGGGATAACAAATTCATTGAAAAACTTTATTTAAGAAAACATAAAAATATTATCTTAGAGTTCATAAAAAGGTATATTTCAAAGAAAAATGCCCACGGACTGTACTAGAAATGCATTCATTAGAGCATAAGCAAAGTGTATAACCCTGATAACACCGTAACGTTTTATGGTGAATTAATTATTGTTTGGAACGCAAACTAGATGAACTGGCATGGAATACATGTGGTTCCAACAAAACGGTGCCAGAGTCACGGAAACAGTGAAATGATGACACTTTTACTGCAAAAATGTTAATATTAATTGCAATTTCATACGATTTAAAATGCACTCGCTTGCTGGCCGCTGTTTTGTTGCCAGACCGACATATTGCAGAAAATTTTTACTTTTCTGAGAATTCCTTCAATTCCTAGTGCCGGATAAATATATCCCAACATTTAAAAAAAAACGTAAAAGTATATGCATTTAACAATACCCTAAACTGCACCCGCTCGACTCAGCTCTGTTTTATTGCCAGACCGGCAAATTGTAAATATTAAAGGTCAAAATAACAAATTTACCGATTGTTATTTTGACCACAGTGAATTTTAAAATCTTTTTTCCGTTTTCTTCAATTTCTACTAAGGGACGAACCTATCTACGTATCTATCCAATCATTCACAAAAAAATTGAGAAAGTCATGCATTAAACAAACCAACCATTATAAGATAATTCTGAAATAAACATAAGTTGTTTTTATCCATCATATTTCAAAAGATGTTACCTTTTACCAAAAGATGTTGTTAAAAATACCTGCGTTTTGAGTAACGTCTATTTTATAAAAAAGTGCAAGTTGACCTGTAATTATTTTTGCAATTTTTTTGAAATACTTACTTAGTCTTAGATACGATAAGATATTGTAATTTATCGGCCTAACAATAAAACATCGACCAGCGAGCGAGTGCATTAAATCAGTTTAAAATCGCAATCATTTTTGCGGTAGACAGGTTCCTCCCCTAGTAGCAAATGAAGCTAAATGTATCAAAAGTTAAAATTACTGCAATTTGTAGGTTTGGCAGCAAAACAGTGCTGTGTCGAGTGGGTGCATTTTAAGGCAATCACTGTTTTTGAGAATCCTTTGATATGCTTGCATACATAAGTAGATAGGTTCATCTACTAGTAAGCATTGAAATTTACTGCAATTTGTTCGGCAATAAAACAGTAGTAGAACAGACTGTACATTACAAATCAGTTTTAAATTGGAATTAATTTTGAAAATGTTTTAAATGATCATAAGAAGGATTTAAATGATTGATAGATAAGTATTAATAAGATTCATCTTCTAATGGAAATGTGAGAAAATTTAAAATTTACAGCAATTTGCCGTTCTGGAAAAAACGGTGCTAAGTGGAGCACCTGCATTTTAAGTTTTGACATTCAATTTTTTGGAAATCCGAAAAATTATTTATTATGTTAGTAGGAAATTCTCGAGTGACAATTGAAAGAAAATTAAAGAAAAGTTGAAAATGGCTACCCTTTAAATATTTTAGATAAAATGCCTGAAATGCGCTTTTTTAAATCACTGTGCATTTATTATTCGGAATTTAAAAAGATATCCTTCTGAGAAATGTGTACAATACTATGGTCTAATAGATGGTGGAAATTATCTTGGAAACTTTTGAAAAATAATCAACTTTACCTTACCGCATTTAACCCTTATGTGAACACCCAACTTTTATCTCGTAGTAACACACAGGGTATCTGGGTGCCCAGCGCAAGTTTATCTTAATACGTAAATTTTCATATAAATAGAAACGTTTAGGTTAGGTTAGGTTTTTATTAGATACTATCTAAGCTCTTTCCAAGTTCCCTACCCCGCTGTTACTTCCACGAAAGGAGACAGAAGTAGATAGAAAAATATTTTTAACATATCTGTGACCGTTGCATAAGTGTTTATCGGTGCGGAATTAATCACTTCATGGAGGAAGAACTATCGAGATCTAAATCTGCGAAGTAATTATTATTTTCTAATATAATTTTCTTGCTTGTATTATATTGTATTTTTCAATTTTAAAACTCATTTTTATTGAATCTAGATTGAATCGGGCTCAAAGAGGAACATATTTGAAACGTCTACTTGGAGATTACGATGAAGAATCAGTGTTTGAAGACGACAGTGAAGATGAAGACTGGCTGCCGGTTGAGGCATTATTCGAAGAGCCGCCATCAAATATGGGAACTGCAGGCGAGATATCAGAAGAAAGAAGAAAAGAGAGATGCTGAGTTCGACGAGAACGAAAACGAGAGTCAAGCGGCGGGTACGCCAACGGCAGTAATGCAGGTATAGAAAATACAAACGTGTATATAGCGAAAGGACAAAACCGTTTGGAGTAACACGCCGCTTCAAGTGAATCATACTCCTTCTCACAATATTTTACGGCAAAGAAGTGGCCCACATAGTTCTGCAGATGCTTTATCAGTAGGAGATACTGTCAAAACAATTATTACAGTCGAAATAGTAGATCTTATTTTTCGGTCTACTAACTAAAAAGGGAGCACGTATATCAAGTATATCATAATTATAACGAGAAGAATTCAGATTCGCAACGATTGTGAAAGCCAGTTACTAAATACGAAATATATGCTGGGGTTAATAATTCAAATGTTGATCATACAAGTGAAATGTGGAAAAGTCTTTCGTACCCTGTTTACCGCCTGTTGTTGGGTATCAACAGATTTCGTTGCATAATACGATTTATTCGATTCGACAAGCTCGAACAAAGTTGCTCCTATACGTGACATTTGGACAATGTACAATTGAAACTCAAGTAATATATACAAGCGGACAGCAAATTTAACAATTGATGATTATCCTTACCGAGGCCACTCAAAGTTTATACAATGCGACGCTCAAGTTCTCGTAAATTGCACAATGCAAGTGCTTTACAATCTACAGATGTACCACCACATATTGATACCGCAGATCCTGTTGTCCATGACGATATGAAAAACGAAAACGAATATTCGAACACAAACCGAGATCTTCCTCAAATGCAAGATCCAGTTATCTGGCCGGCAAAATTGAAACTCAGGATACAGAAATTATTTATTAGAGAAAGGTCCAGTTCAAACAACTTTACAGTCTTATCTAAAGGATGAATAAAATAGAAGTTTTTATATTCTTTGTTACAAAAGAAAAATTGTTGAAAAATTGTTGTTTACTCAAAAACTATAAATGCAATTTTTAGTATTCCATGCAAGGTTTTTACTTTGGAAGCTACAGGTCAGCTTGGGAATGAAGGATTAAATGACCTGCAACATGCTAGTTCCCGGTTAAAAAAACATGAAACCTCCAACAGCCATTTTAAAGCAATCGGCCTTTGGTATGAAGCAAGGACACGCATTTTAAAAAAGTTCTCCGTAAATAAACATAGTCAGGAAATGTATTTAGGGGAGAAACAAAAAATGGCTAAATATTCTAGATATAATCCTATGTATAATAAAATACTTAGCGAAACATAATTTGGCACTAAGGGGTTCGTCTGACCAATTATTTTCGGAAAACAACGGCAATTTTTTAGGTCTTGTTGAACTTTTGGCAAAGTACGATCCTATTCTAAGGAACATATCGATGTAACCCCAGTAACTTAATTAATCCCAGTAACAAGTAAACATTGAAAAGACCATTATATATATATATATATATATATATATATATATATATATATATATATATATATATATATATAATCAAAATATTATTCGGTGATTTTGGATTGTACTCCTAACTTGTCTCATGAAGAACAGCTGTCATGCATTTTACGATATGTTTACTTATCAGATGATAACGTCGCGGTCGAAATACATGATTGCAAAAGATTGTACTGGGGCTGGTTTAGCTGATACATTAGTATCACGCTTAGAACATTAGGGTCTAACTATTCGACTGCAGAGGCCAAGCTTACGACAATGGGGAAAACATGAAGGGTTTTAAGTCTGGAGTGCAGGCACAAATAATTAAACAAAATCCACCAGCTTTTTTACACCTTGTGGATGTCATAATTTAAACCTTTTGTTGGGGGATATTACGCATGTGTCACCTAAAGCAGTTACCTATTTTGGAATTGTTTAACGTATTTATACGTTTCTTTCTGCCTCTAATTATAGATACGATGTCGCAACAAATATTTATCAATTACTTCAAAAGCATTATCGGAAACTCGTTGGGAATGCCCCGTCGAAAGTATTTGGGCAATTAGAAGTTCTTCAGGTACTTGAAGAAAAAAGTTTCTAAGGATCCTAAAAGTGTGAGCGAAGCAAATTCTAATGCAATATGGTATGAGATGTTAGTTGAAGTAAACAGGGTAAGGTTAGTAATGTTAAAAAATTTCAGAAATACTGGATATGAATCTAGCTTAAAATTGGCGGAGAAGATTGCTGCGGAAAATGGTATTGAACCTTTATTTCCAGAAAAAAGATCCTTGAAAGTAAAAAGACAATTTCAATATGAAAGCATGGATGAGAACCGTGCAATTGAATCCTTTAACCAAAGATTTGAATTATTTGAAACTCATTGGTCAATTGGATTTTTACATAATTTTAAAAATATTCGTGCAATTTCGGGTAAAAAAGGGTATGGACCTTCACACAATATTAAAGGAAGATTGGCCGGCGCGAGTGGTGTAGTGGTGACGCTCGTGGCCTCATGTTAGAGCGCTAACTGACAGGTATAGAGGTCCGAGTTCTATCCCCAGCGCCGGCCGCATTTGTTCCAGAAGACAAATGTGTAAAATGGCTATTAGCGCAATTTACAATAACAACAGGTTTCTGGGCCTAAAGTGAATGTGATAGAATACAATAGGCCATAGGCCGACGTGTTCGAAGGGTCGGCAAACCCGGTATTCACATCGAACCAAACTTTTTAAGAAAAAAAAAAAAAAAAGGATGACAGTAGTTGTGATATAGATGGTGTTGAGCTCTATGAAGAACTGAAATCATTAATTACAATAGTTAAAGATTTTTAAGTTATGCAATTCTTTGTTGAATATTCTAGAGTATTTTGTTAGAAATAAACTTAATTTTGTCTATCCATATACATTCATTGCTATAAGAATTTTACTCACCCTTCCAGTAACTGTTGCTTCCGCAGAGCCTAGTTTTCATAAATTAAAACTAATTAGAAATTACCTACGCTCGACTATATCGCAGCAGAGACTAGTTGGGCTATAGTTAATATCAATCGAAAAAAGCATTTTTAATAGATTTGTAATAGATTTGATATAGATTTTTTCCCAATTTATAGACGATTTTGTTGCGAAAAAAGCACGCAACATTAAATTATTTTAAAATATGAAGGTTTTTTTTAATTTTTGAATTATGTTTAATACAGTTTCGTTAATTGTTTATTTAGTTGTTCGGAATGGGAAATTAAAAAGGCCTTTAATAAGTTTATATTTATTTTCCTGACCAGCTTCGGTGGCCACCGAAACTGGTCAGTCAAATAAATATAAACTTATAAAAAGCCTTTTTAAGTTCCCATTCCCAATAACGAAACAAACGATGAATAATAGGGATAATAAACACCAACACTTAATAGTTTCGTTAATTTTTAATTTTCTGGGATTTTATTTTTATAGTTATTTTTATATCAAATCGTAGATGTGTATATTTATAATGAGTAAATAAAAGTTATTTTTCTTGGCCCCGCATTTATTTTTGCACACAGCCCCGCAAACCCTAAGACCGGCTCTGTGAGAAAGTACTAGTTGGGAAAAAATACTGATTGTTATCACGTTTGCTACAAGGAAACGATTAAGAGACCCAGAAAAACGCGAAATTGTTGTTCACTTAAAAAAAAGAGGGTCCTCGAAAACTGTGTAACTACAATGAAATGTAAATCAATTCAAATTTACCTTGAGAATTTTTGTAATTGTTTATTTATTAATTCCTGTTAACCCTATGAAATGTTCATTAATAATAATAATTAATTCCTGAGTCAAAATATCATTTTTCATGTAGTGGGTGTACTTTACCCGGATGTGCCCACATGTACTTCAACGTAATTTAGTTCAGCTTCAAAATATTTGAAAATAAAATACCAACATGCTTTTGGCTTCCAAAAGAGTTAAATAATGGAAATTTGAAAGCCCATGTCGATATTTCAATTTTTATTCCAGTTATAACAGAAATATGGGCAGGTGGACACCCGGGTGTGCAAATAAGGATTAAAGTGAATAGCAGCAAGACTCTTTAAATGATTAAAATTCCGTATATTTAAGAAAAAAAAAATTAAGCATATTTTACTAGTTGGATTATTATGAAACAATTCTGCGAAGAAATTTTTTACCGCGAAGGCCTTTGAAATATTTTTTTTATGCTTTAAATTATTGCCTATTTCACACCCGCGCTCGTGATATATTTCTTGATATTTGTTGATATAGTTTTAAACAGTAAAACGTTTCACAATCGGTAAAATAATAACCTAAAAATGCCCACGTTTCATTCCTTAAAACCAAAGTAATGCAGTAAGAACAACGGATAATAACTTTTGCCCACCTAAAGATGATTGCGTTATTAAATGAAATAGTAAGAAACACGATAGTAACTAGTGCATAGAGCATAGAGAGCAGAAACAATTTTCGCGCGAAGGATCGCGGACCGGAGCAAAATCTATCACGGGTCTGACTGTGACCACCAATCTACAATCTATATCTACAACTTGTAGTAAAGTATAAGCTCGCCTAAAATTCAACAGAAACAAACAAGAATTCCGATAGAAATCTGTCATCTGTTTCTCTTAAGGAATAATTTGTCTATTTTAAATTAGTTATTGCAATATCGGACAATACAATTTTTTTATCACTGTTATTAATACTTACATGGAATAATATTTTTATAACGATTTTTGGTTAAATTTTCTGTTTTCAAACCTTCTACAATACATTGATTCGAATATTCCTTAATACCCTAAATCAAAAAATGGATTATTATTATAATAACAATCAAAAAACTTTAGCGATATTTACCATATATTCATTTTCTACAAAGTCAGGGTTCTTTTGCAAAATATGTTTTAGAAATTCCCCTGTATTTTTATGTCCACTGGATTCAAATAGCGGAATATTTTCGTTTTCCTGAAACTAGTTGTTGTATAAAACTTATGATATATAGAACTTAATAGATACGTTTTTATCAAGCGCGGTTTTTCGATTCAACTCCATTCTTGGCATTCCATATCTAAAAAGTGACCAATTATTATGTATTTGATTTTAAAAGATGCAAATCCAAGTACTTTTTCCAGAATACACCCAACGCCAACAATAAGACGACTATAACAATTACAGAAATTACTGTAGAAGTTATAATAGTTGCTAATTGGAATTCGTCATCCTTTTTAACATCAACTAACTCGGAGTAAGTTACTAACCCATTATACGTGTTTTTTATTAGTAATTGTACATCGAATTCAGAGTAATTGTAATTTATTTTATAATCAAAAGTCTTTGTGGGTTCTTTGAAAGTTATATTTTCTATATTAATTATATATTCGTTAGGCTTCAAACTTCTTGAAATCATTTGCTTTTCTAAATTAGAATAGTGTATCGCTTTTTTCCCCTTACGATTTAAGAGTAGATAAATTTTGCTAGAAAAATTAATACAAATATTCTTGGAATTAACATTAAAAATTTAGATTATGTGTTACGTTTCGGCATTTATATTGTCAATGCGCGGCAAGTGCAAGACACAATTTGCAACCTCACATGAGTATTTAACTTGATTGCCAATGACGGGCAATGGGGGATATGTATGAAAACTAACCACTTTGCTTTTCATCCCTTCTTGCGAGTTTTGTGCTTGGATGAATACATTATATGTTGTTGACGGTTTTAAATCATGTACCTAAGTATAAGTATTTAAGTTTATCGAACAACTAAGCCAAGCTTATGAAAACTTACTTTGCCAGTATATGATTTCTGGTAAGAGGAGATTTTAAATTCTTTTTTTGTAGAATTAAATGATGAATTATTTTTATCGATCGTTATCAAAAATGTAGTGACTTTTCCGTTAGTTTTATTCGGATGATTCCAAGACAGATCAACGGAAAAATCTGGATGAGGCAGATAGGTTACATTTTCTGGAGCAGTAGAAGCTGAAATATACAAAGAAAGTAATCAGGTAAATACGCATATATAACGAAGTGCGATATTTCAACGTTACCCGTTTCAACCGTTGTAGCACTGATGGAAGTTTTGTTACCAAAAGTATCTACATCTTCATTTTTTGCTCGAATCTACAGCGTTCAAAATTATGAATTACCATTTGAAATGTTAAATATGAATTTTAAATGCACCTCTATATTATATGATGTATTGGACGCTAGAGATCCTAGTTCGCTACATATGTAGTTGTCCCACAATTTACAGGTGTCGCTCGTTATACTATTATAGCATTTAGATGGTAAATTCTTCTGGCTATATGTAATATTGTAGAATTGTATTTTACCAGTTTCTGGATGAGGAGGTGTCCACCGCAAATAAATTGTATCATTGTGATGTGAGAATGCCTCGAAATTTATTACTTCACCAGGTTCTACAAACCCGAACTCAAACCAGTTATATCGTTGTAGACTGCGAGTTAGTGACAGATTTTCAGACGTGATTTGCTACAGTAGGTATGCCTCTTCGATTATATTGAGGAATAAATTCTGACGACAATAAACCATATATTAATGATTATTTCCGTGTTTTCATATATAAAATTTAGTTAACATTTGTTTGCAAACTAAGTATTTTTATACGATTTCTATCTGCCGTGTGTTTCATTGGCATCAAAGTCATTGGCATACCGTTTGCGTGAGTCCATAGGGTCGCCTCCTACAGGTGTACCTGTATTTAAGAAAAATATTTATCCGCATTTCTGAGCAGTCTGCCATTAAGTAGTAACATTTACATGATTCGTTTGCGCATGTCCAAGGGCACCTCGCAATAAAAACATCAAGTAATTTTTTCTTAATAATGTTCCGTCATTTAATTCAATACATTTATTGCAATAAAAAATATGTATCCTAAAATGTCGACGTGATAACAAATGATTGTTAATTTGTAAAATAGGAAAATAATTCTCTGTATATTTTACAAGTATGCCATTTCATCGTTGATTTAATTATGATATAGTGAAGTCATCTCAAACGGCATACAAGTTGTGCATGTTTTAGACTGCACCCAAGACAGGGTTATTGCTTGATGAATACGAGGACGATGACGACTCTGACATTGAGGGAGACCTCAACGTCGATGTGGGAATTAACAGCGACAGTGAGGGGGAGAGCGACAGTACAATTTATTGATGAATGGCATGAATTCTCAACGTGTAAATGGCAACGATTTCCATTAGAAAACACCGTTCAAATAATCTTTTGTAACACTGTGTTTGTGCTCCAGTGTATGTTCTTGCTTTTAAAATAAATTCATAGATTATACATTATGTTCTTCTTGAATATTAATATTGTCGAAATTTATGATAGCTATTTTAACAAAAATCTGAAATTCAATAAATATATTACTTATCATCATATACGAACGAAAAGTATTGTGTTTGGATATAATTTATTATGGATGGTAAATGGCTATCGTTTATACGCACGTTTCGCGACATTTTGATACCTCTTTTGATGCCCGTCTGTCAGTTGGTCGGTCTGGCGGTCTTTTAGCAAACGGCACGTTCGAAATCTTTGATCAATTTAGGGTTTATTACTGATAGTCCAGAGGTGATAAATTTATCAATCCGATTCATGTCGATTGACCGGTGACAAGAGATTTTTTTTTTAATTAACGCGAAGAAAGTTTCCACCTTATAGATCCAAAGATATGATCCAGAAAAAGGGCTTTATGCGTAGGAAATTCAATTCTACACAAAAAAATGTATATCTTGATATTTTCAATATCTCGCTTACTTTCCGAGATATAGTCAAAAAGTCAAGTAAATTAAAAAAATTTGCTTATATCTTAAAATATTCCGGATATTTTGTGTAGCTTCCAATTTAAATCGAAATCAAAATAAAACAGAGGAAAAAGCTGAAATTTATGATGAAAGTAAAAGGCAAACCCCTTGCCTAGATTTTTTTCTATCCGTAATGAAAATTCTATTTTTTGGAAACCATGAACCTTTTGAATTGGTATGATTTGGTATTCTGTTGCATATGCCTGCACTTTCTTAATCTCCCAATCGCTATGCCAGTTTTATATATTGGGTGTTTTTTTCTTAACTTGATAGCTGACAGTTGATTTCGGCTCAGTATGTTTTGCCATTTCATCATGAATAGACTTAAGCCAGAACAACCCTTGCAAATTTTGCAAATTTACTTTGAAAGTCGTGGTTCAGTTCGCGAAACTTACCGTGCATAAGTCCTTAACTCCATTTTACGGTTGACATAATCTTCCATCCCAGTAAGTTATTCGGAAAACCATGGATCGTTTTCGCACTAGGCATAGTCTGATTGATAATGTGCATCCGCAGAGACATCGTACAGTGCGCACCGAAGAAGTTGTTGCAGCTGTGGAGCGTAGTGTTGAGGAGGACCCAAATGAGTCGATTCACCATCGTGAACAGCAATTGGAGCTGTGTCCATCCACCTTATGGAAGATTTTGAAAAGACCTCAGTTTACGAACTTACAAGATACAGCTCGTGCAAGAACTGAAGCCGGGCGACCATCATATGCGTCGTACATTCGGAGAATGGGCCGAAAACAAGATTGTTCTTGATCCTCATTTTCACAAAAAAATTTGTTCAGCGATTATTCTCATTTTTCAGAAAATCCAGAAGCCTTCACGAGGCGCCGTTACATCAACAAATATTTGGTGTGATTTATTGGCTGGTGGAATCATTGGCCCATATTTATTTAAAGATGATGCCGGCCAGCATGTGATAGTCAATGGAGAGCACTATCGATCCATGATTGCTGTCTTTTTCGTTCCCCAGTTGAATGGCGAAAACAAGCCACAAAGCGCGTTACACAATTAATTTTTTGCAGTAAATATTCGCTGGCCGCATAATCTCACGTAACGGACCCGTGAATTGGCCTCCAAAGGGCCGTCCGATATCACAGGTATGGATTACTTTCTGTGGGGATATGTGTAGTCGCTAGTATACGCCAATAAACCAACGACGTTGGATCAGCTAGAAGCCAACATTCCCGCATTATAAAGTGGTCGATAATTAGCACTTAATTCGAACCAGCCCATATATGCCTCAAATCATATTTATGCCTCAATCATATTTTGGCCCATATGCCCCAAATTATATTTAAGCAGTAATGGCATAAAATTATGTTTCCAATAAAGCCAATACCATGGCCGTTAACATGAGTTTCATTTCAGTTCAAAGTTCTATATCGCTAAAAAATCACCGTATACATCATACGTTATCATAAACTGGAGCGGATACTTAAATGACGGAAAATTATTATGAAAAATTTACTATATGTGTTTCGCAAACAGTATGCCACTTTTTTAGCTCACGTATATAATAAAATGTATACTAAATACGTGGATATTTTTTTAAATAGAGGTACATATATCCAAGGCCACCCGAGACGACTTTGCCTGTAGCTTTTCACTTAAATTTCATTTTGAAACAAACGGCAACCCGATAGCAATCGTATAAAAACGCTTAATTCGCAAACAAATGTTAACTTACTCTTATATATGAAAAACACGGAATTATATTATTGATCCATACCTCAATATACTACAATAGGCATACTGTAGGAAATTACGTCTGACAATCTGTCACTAGCTACCGGTCTATTAATATTTATAGTTACAATATACGCACCTGCGGGTGGGGTTGTGAAGTTACAGCGCGAAGGAATGGCCGGTTTAAGCTTGCCCGATTTTTTCACAGAGAGACTTAAATTATATGATTTAAATGCTGGCAATTTCAATGTGCTATAATAAATTGCTAATTGTGAATCGTTATAGACGTAATTTTCGTTAAATGTATTTTCACTAGTTGATGTTGAGTTATCTAATTGTATTTTATAAGACACATTTCCTTTTATCTGTTCGCAATTTGGCAGTTTAACAAATATACCAGTTTTATTTGCCGAGCAGTCCAATTTCAATTCCTCTTCAAACAAAGAGTCTACAAAATATGTTTTATGATGTTTAAGAATATTGAATAGGCGGGACCTACCGGAATCCAGTGTATTAACTTGTGTAGTAAAAGGCTTTCCAGTATATTTCTCATTTGCCGCGGAAATATATAAATGGTAAGTTGTTGATGGTCTTAAATTATTAATAGTATACACTCTCGTTTGATTTATAATTATCGGATTCAACTTTAAATTGGCTAAATCAATTTTGTTACAATATTTGTATCTTGCAACCTGTAATAACAGAATATAATGATATTCACAAACTTATGAAGAGTTCTCGGATATTGCGCGTTAGGTGAGTCGATAAAATTATGTCCATCGTGAACGTGTCCTCTTATCCGACGAGAAATGCCCGAGAACCCACCTCGACATACTATGAGAGAAATGTTGTAATTCTTAAAAATGCCATACAATTTTGATTCTATATTCAGTGTTATACTAGTATCGGTTGTTTTAATAGAATTTGCAGTAACTTCTGGTTCTAAAATTGAATATAAAATGGTATTAACAAATTGTTATATATAAATTTTAAACTTCAAATTAATCTTTTTTAATTTCAAATTAAACCGTTTCAAATCCAAATTAAACATTTTAAAATTCAACCATTATTAAATTAATTATAACTTATGATTACTTATGATTACTAACATAAAATAAAAGTTTTTTGTACACAAATTATTATAAATTTCGTTGAAGTAAGTTATTATAATTAATTTAAAGTAAATTAAAAGTATTAAATAACAATGAATAGTAGATACATTTTCCGAAGAAGAAATAAGATTTAAAACTAGTAACAATTGGTAGTTTGGAAAATACAGAAGAATTACCTGTTCGTCAGGAAAAAAACGTAGAGGGGTCGTTGTCAAATTTTGCGCAGGTAAACTAGTCCCGAAACTATTTTTTTTAGTCATAATCAAACAATCCCTTAAAAATGTTACATTAGATACAAAATACATCGGACCAATAAATATTTATTACTAAAATACTTATTTTAGATGTTTTTAGTTCTTTTTTTAAGTAACATTGTGGTCATTTCTGGTAACAGAGTGGTTTTCCGTACAAAATTTATGTGTCCCTGGTATCACTCCGTTATAATAAAGATCAAATAATTTCGTTTTCTACTATATCAAAGTACCTAAAATAAATTAATACCATAAACAGAGTATTGTTACTCTTTATAAAATATGTCTTAAAACCGGTTAGCATCAAAATGTAATAAGTAACTATATTTTGACCACTCTGTTACTGACTAAATTGCAACTTAAAATAGAGATATCGCTGCTATGACTTTGTACTAGCTTGCTTGGGAGGTCTGCATGGATCCTGGTTGATCGCTAGGTCGGGAGGTGGGATACAAGAGGTGTCAATCGTCTTCGAAGCGTTGAACAGGGTGCGTATTTTTATTGTGCATCCACTCTGTTACCTACTTATTTACGTCGTAAATCAACGTGTTTTTCATTATTTTACGTTCAGTATGTTGACAAGGATATAAATATTATAAATATGAAAGAAAAAGTGTACTTTAAGCTTTACTTTCTGACTTATGTCTTATGAAATGTAAAATTTACCACTCTGTTACTACACAACTCTGTTACTAGGGCGTAGTAACAGACTTGTTAAGATGGTAACAGAGTTGAATATGTCTATGTTCTTTAACTTTTGACTTACATTTTAGTAAGGTGAGACTATATGGGTCGCTATCAAATTTTGCGCAGATAAACTTTGTCCACAATTGTTTTATTTTTATTATTTTTATTTTTAATTTTTCAAGTTTTCTAGAATTGAAAAAGGAATTCTAAAGAAATTCTAGATTGGTAAATACAAGTTATGGAGTTTATTGTTATAAAAATTGAAGTTTATTGTTTATTTTGATCTCAAGCTCAACTGAATGCAATTTTGTTAGGTAAGATACAAGAAAAGAATAACTATGTTTCTGTGTTACTACTTTGTTACTTTTCTGTCCCAAAGTTTAAAGAAAATACTAAAGATTTTTTATGAAAAGCTAATTAATATAATATGTAATATTACTGTACGTTAATTTGTTAGATATTTATACGGTCATATGTTATAAATAGGTTAGTTGTCTGTCAAAATTCTAGAAGTAACAGAGTTGTTTTTTATTGTAAATTAATGATTGTTAAACTTAAAAAAATGTTGAAATTCTAAATGTGATTATAAGATAGAAGACTGTAATCAACACTAATGCCAAAATATTTGTGACTGAATTGTTTAATTTAGTAATAAAAGGTAAAACATAATAGTAACAGAGTTGTATTTTGTTTACACCCTTACCCACAAAATCATGAATTATTTATAAACCATTAGTTTAACATCGCGGCCGACTATAACAAACCAAGTTCAGTTGTTTTAACAGACATAGACAAAAAAAAAAGAGTTTAAATATTTTTAGTTTTTTAAATTTATCATTTTAAGTAACGGTTACCTGCGCAAAATTTGACAATGACCCAGAGGTAATTATTCTAAAACAAATTTAGACAAAAAGGAGATTTCTATAAAATGTTAAGAGGAAGGTAAAATAATTGCAGAATCAGCATAAAAGACGGCTAAACCTATAATTAGACGTTATAAGAAGGATGGATGTGAGATGGTTAGACGAAATCGTAGTGGAAAAAGGAATAGTAAATTATCTGATGAGATATTAAATTATGTGGAAAATTATTGAAGAAAATCTATCTATTACTCATCCAACATCTGTATTTAATGCATTAAGAGCTTTAAAAATAACAATAAAAACCTCTACAATGAGTCTGGGCCGTTTTAATTCTATGTCAACAATAGATATTCGGTATGTTCACCGCAGTCGTTTTACCGCGGTATCTTCACCGTAAGAACTTTCACCGCAGGAAAAATACATAAACAAAAATATAGGAAAATAAATTGATACAGGTGAAACTGCTCTCACCGCTGAGCAGTTTTACCTGTATCTATGTATTTTTTCTGCGGTGAAAGTTCCTACGGTGCAGATTCCGTGGTGAAACGTATGCGGTGAAAGTTCACTGGACCTCTGAAACAATTGAACAACGCAAAAATTATGCATTTTTATTTTCACAAAATGCCCCTCAAACAGGAGAGAATAGAATATTCATTGATGAATCCGGTTTCCATTACCATCTCGGGCGAAAAAAGCTACATCGAAGATAAATATCCATGTAATAGTTCCAACAGTAGGAGACAGAAAAGTTTCACACATTGCAGCCATGAATTTACATGGTATTATTAATTTTGAAATAATTTCTAATTCATCAGTAAATTCAAACATTCCATGATGGATTATTTTAAAAAATTGCTGAAATTAACATCGTAGAAGCCTGGCTGGTTCTGGACAACACCAAAATCCTTAAAACTCGCGAAGTTCGTGATAAAATAAATGAAACAGGCCATAGACTATTTTTTCTACCACAAGTTTAATTAAAATTTTAAAAAGTTAATTTTAATTTAATAAGGTCTAATTTGAATTTTAAAAGGTTTAATTTGAAATAAAAAAATATCAAATTGAAATTGAAATGTATTAATTTGAAGTTAAAAACCTGTACAATGTGCCGGCCTTTCAGATATGTATTGCCTCATTTTACTAACCTGCAGAATCTGTCATAAATGTTACTGATACAGAATTATTTCCAATTAGCATTTTAGAAGAAATGCTTGTCTTCATTAAAATAGCATAATTAGTATATGGCTCCAGATTACTTATTTCTATTGCACCATTATTGTGTTTATAGTCCAAAAAAGTATAGTTTTGATGTATAATTTCGTATTTTCTTAAAGGACAACTAGTATTTCCAGAAATAGTAAATGTGACAAATTTACTTTTTGCTATAATCTTTAAATTTTCAATTGCTATAGCTGAAAATCAGTAAATTACAATAAAAATTAAATATGTAGTGCGAAATCATTTTACCTTCGCAATTAGTACTTATATTTTTAGTATCGATTTTAATGTATGAATCACCTTCTTTCTCAAGAAACTGAAAGGTGTAACTTTGAAATGGATTCAAATCTTTGAATGTATAATGAGTGGCATTATATGAGTTTTTTGGTAAACCACAGTTTTCCATTTTATTGCACTAAAAGCAAAGTGTAAGAAATTAGTACGTATTAAACAATTAAATATGTCATTTCTTGCCATATGAATTTCATATTGGGACGAAAAATGATTTATAGACAAGGCTATCTCATTCACCCCTGTTTTAATGTTCCATGTGAAATTTGCTAAAATAAGATTAGACCTATTTTTAAATATAACCTTCATATAATACGGTACATATTATATATATACATATATATATATATATATATATATATATATATATATATATATGTATATACACACATATATATATATATATATATATATATATATATATATATATATATATAGAATTGTGGGGAAACAAAATAGAAAAATAGGAAAAAAGAATACAAAATTGGACACAATTATTGGTCCAGTAACCTACTGTTTTCTTCTATTTCATGCCGAATGACTTTTACCCAATTTTCAACAGACACATCGTTCACTACCTAAAGTTTTGGTATTTATTATTTGGAAAGCAGTGTTTTGTCTGACTAATTCTCCATTGACCCCAAATTAATTCTATTGAATTTCAATTGATAAAGGGAAAACGTAACACTGTCTTTCCACTGGCTCTTGCAATTTCGTCAAACTATGTATTTCGTCTACAATGTATTTTTGTTGTTGCCCATATGCCTTTACCACAAACAAAAGTTAGGTTTTTTTAATAGTTGAAGCTTATAAATTGTAAACAAACATCCACATTATATCTACATTTGCTTACCGAGAGCCAATTTCTTTCTAAATAAATCTGAAGTTAGATTTCTTGAAATTCTGCATATCTTTATTTTTCTTTAAAAGTTGAATGATAGTACAAATGGGAATGATTAAAAATTAGGGTGTCAATTCGTCCCGGACTTTCCGGTACAGTCACGGATTCTAGCTCTGCGTCCCGCATATATATATATATATATATATATATATATATATATATATATATATATATATATATATATATGTATATATATATATATATATATATGTATATGTATATATATATATATATATATAAAGGGGGGGGGGGGAGGGTTAATGTCGTAGAAAAAACGCTAGTAGTAGAAATATATATATATATATAATATATATATATATATATATATATATATATATATATATATATATATATATATATATATATATATATATATATGCGGCATAGGTACACATCCAGGAATAAAATTCTTTTAATTCAATAAATTTATTTTCTATAGTATTTCACGTACGGATCGGATCGTATTACTTCGGAGCTTTGCATTGGCGGCATTGATGTTCGCAAATTCGTTCGTTAATTCTAAATTCGTGAAAACAGTTTTTCGTAGTTTTGATAATCGTTATATAAATTAAAACTACTGTATTTTAATTGTAAATCATATAAAAACAAATATTGGATTAGCCAAATATCTCATCATCTAAAATAGAGCCTCACACGAGACGAGATTAAGTGCTCATCCACGTTGACTCGCGGGGGCCGTGGTGGGCGCGGTCACGAAATATCAAACATATGGCGTAATATCCAAGTGTTAATGTACGAAACGCACGTGCGGTCCAAGTAGCGGGCAAGCTAGCGACTGGCGCGCGCGACGCGCTCGCGGCAATATCAAACGCGTGAGATGTTTGTGTCAGTTCACGTCGAACTAGCGGCGGAACGCGCGATTCACTCGCGACGTCAGGTAAGTTCAACCAGTATGAACGTATCGCTAGAAACGATAGCATGTTTTCACTATGTCTTTCAATACAGAAGAGTTTATTAGTGCTGTTCAGGTTAGTATACTAACCAAAACTTGTGTTAGTATACTACCCTAACCTGTGTGACATGGGAACAGGCCACACTCGCACAAACGCCTGGCGGCCAATGTGAACACGAACTCGCCACGTCTGCCGCGCCTGCACCCGCCGTCGCGTTCCTACGTGAACAAGTACTAAGGCGCAAGTTTCAAAAATCTCAGTCTCGCACTCGCTTGTGTAACCGTTTGTCTCGTCCCGTCTCATCTCGTCAAATATCGTTATTGCTAGAACTAACATAAGTTAGACAGTCCAAAACGAGGTAATCATTAATGTTATTGTAATTAATAAATGCGTGATTATTTGTAAAGATAATTGTTATATAACAAAATACAATTTTACAATACTTTATACATTGTTACAAGTTAGAATATCTGAGTTAAGGTTCTTTCACACACATCAGTCACGTCACGTTTCAGTCAACGTTCCGAATTAGAACCGTCGCCGTCCAGTCTCAGTCAAAATAGCGGCTGTATTCACATCTATCCGTCAGGGTTTTCCAACCGTATTCAGTCATTTTTTGTCTGCCAGATGTGCCCTCCGAGTGTAAATATTTTTGTTATGGCGTTTTCGGTGAACGACTTGGCTGTCATAGCATTAATTTTGGACGAAGAAGAGGAAAATCAACAGAAGAAGAAACGAAAATGTTCAAACGAAAACGGTACATGAGGCATGGGAAAAAAGAGAAACAGAAGGAGAATTGATCACATAATTTAAAGAATTGATCGACGATGAAACCAAATTTGTTCAGTATTTCAGAATGACCGAAAACTGTTTTAACATACTGCATAGTAAATTAGAAATGCATTCAAAAAAACAAGATACTCATTGGCTAAAATCGGCGAAAAGGGTATTTTCGAACACATTCAATAAACTTTTTTACGGTTCGTTAAGCGCTTGTTTCACAAGCGGGAATATGTCATTTTCGGGCATATTTTCTAATTTTCACTTGTTATACGTCAAAAAAGTGCCCGAAAATTGACGCATGCGCATAAAAAACTATGAATATATTATATTTATTATTATAATAAATAATATTTCAACTATGAAAAGGTTTATTAACTTCTCATAATCACTCATTTTCACTTTTCAAAGAATTATTAAACGCCTTCAGTCAAACAAAAAATAACGTAGAGAAGAAATCTGCTATTGACGGTTCGGTGACTGCAGTACGACGGCCGGTTCTGATTCGTGACTGCGCCGGCTCAGTGTAGACAGCGCCATTTTACTACCAAGAAAACATATTTTTTGTAACTGATGCTTCTCGGACCTGACGGAACGGAGACGTGACGTGACTGATGTGTGTGAAAGGATCTTTACAGGTTACGAAACAATGAACTTAGATTACTTAATTAACTGAAATTTTATACTTTATGTCACAAGATGACCAAGAGTTCAAACATAATAATGCTTGCATCACATCATCCTTTGATGATGTGCGCGTTTTGATCATTATAGCACCTGCTGTAGATAATCTTTCAACAGGTACCTAAAGATATTGCCGTTATGCTGAAAAAATCCTTAGCTATCTTGGAAAGAGTGGGGAAAATCGTTTCATGACTTCCACCACTCCAAAATATTTTGGTTTAAAACATTTCTTTTCAGTAGTAAATACTCATCAGAATCAGTTTTCCAATGTTTTGAAGATTTTGCTGAATTATTACACACTGTTTATAAACTTTATCGAAACATTGATCATCGATTGCATCGAACATCGAACATGAGAAACATCGTTAGCCTGATATCTCTTTTCCTTGCTCTATTCCTTCTTGTCAAATGTTCGATCTTATATCGAGAGTCGAGAGTAAAACTAAAATTAACCCAAACAACAATAAACAATAAACCCAATTTGATTTTTGATATTTTAACATGTTATACCTTGATGCTTGAAAAGCTATCAAAAGAGTTTTATCCACGACAGTAGGGTTTAGCTTATTATCTAATTCATTGGTACGCAAACTATTATCCTCCGCGACCCCCATTTCACATAAAAAATTTGTTGCGATCCCCGGATAGACAGCAGACTTTTTTAGTAGACATTGCTATATTTTACTGAGGGCCGTTATTTTGCATTTATTTTGAAGTGTAGCGGAAATAGTACCAGAGCGCCCCGCCAGTACCCTCTCGGAGCGCTGCCCGTCCCGCTTCAACTTTGTCCCGGATCGCACCCTATTGGTCCACCCCCTCTCGAGTTCCACCACCCTTGATGTAATCGGCCGTTGTGTAAACAACCCTACGGTATATAAACCGCTACATCGTACAAGGTAGGTTTTGGTAGGTTTGTTCACAGCTTAACCGAACTTCGAACGAAGCAGACGTTAAACTTTGCAATTATTTGACAAAATAATTTTAAAAAAACCCAACCGAGAAAACATGAACCCAATCATGCAAACCAGCGCTAACGGAACCGCCGCCTCCATGGAAATCAAGGACTACGACTTCCTGGACTCCATCAGCGAGGACGGCCTGAAGAAGCTGTTCAACCAAATAGCGAAAAGGATGAAGACCACCGCCACCGAACAACCCCAGGACACCGCCGCGACCAGAACGACCGCCGCCGAGAGGAGCAATGATGCCGGACCGAAGAGATCAACTGAAGCCGCCCCAAAGAGAGCCACCGAAGCCGCCCCGAGGAGGAAAACCCAACCGATGGACACGGACAGCACCACCGAGGCCGCCCCCAAGCGCAAAACCGACCCGGAGGACGAGGAAACTTTCCGGTTTCCAAAGAAAACCGCAAAGCGGACGAGCCCAACCACGTCAAGCCTGCGAGGACAGCAGGTGAGTATGAACAGTTACGCATGCTTAAACACAAGGGACAGTGACGACGACGACGACGAAGACGAAGTCACTGAGACCGAAACCCCCACCGAAAACACCAACAACAAAACACCAATAGTTCTACGAAACAAGGACAAATGGGCAGGGCTTTCGAAGAAGCTCAACAGGAACAATATAAACTACACCAGGGCAACATCGACCAGGGACGGGATAAGAATCCAGCCCCAAACAATCACGGACTACCGAAACATGTACAAACTAATGAAAGAGGACAATTACGAATTTCACACGCACCAACTGAGCACAGAAAGGAACCTGAAGGTCGTAGTGAAGGGAGTTCCCTGCGGCCTGACGGAGGAGCAAATCAAAGAGAACCTCAACGACAACGGATACCGGGCCATAAAAGTGACCAGAATGAAAGGGAGAGAAGCCACGCCAATCCAAATGGTCCTGGTAGAAATTGGGAAGGAATACATCTACCAAATGGATCGATTCTGCGGATTGAACGTGAAAATGGAACAGCTGAAAACACGAGGAGAAACCGTACAATGTCACCGATGCCAGCTGTTCGGCCACGTGCAGAGGCACTGCAACGCCGAATACAGATGCATGAAATGCGGACAGAACCACAGCACGCACCTGTGCGAGAAACCGCTAACTCTGCCGCCGAAATGCGCAAACTGCGGAGGCGAACACACCTCAATCTGGAGAAACTGCCCGGCGAGACCGGAAATAGCTAGACAAGCAGAACAACGACAACAGGAAACGAGACCAAAACCCCCACCGAGACAAACAGCCCAAACACCGACAACTAGCCAAATACCGAAACCGGTAAGAAAAAACAACAACCCCAACCCGGAGACAAGGCCGTCAACAAGCGGAAACAAAAGGAATAGCAACGAAATAATCAGAGCAGAACTGACGGAAATGATGCTCGATTTTGCCGAAATGGGACACAGCAAAAAGGACACAGAAAAGTTCACCCGAAGAATCACAACCATCATGCTCACACTCAACAATGACCACTAGAAGAACTAGAGACAATCTGAAACTTATATTCTGGAACGCAAACGGAATACAAAACAAGAAACAGGAACTGGTAGCACACCTAAACGAACACAGCGTCGACGTGGCACTGATCAACGAGACGCATCTCAGACGTTGCAACCAACTGAACATAGCAAACTACCAAGTCTACAGAAAAGACAGAGGCGAGAAAGCCGGAGGAGGAGTCGCCATCATCATCAAAAGGAACATAATACACCACGAACTGCCGGAAGTAGAAACAACCACCGACACGGAAACGGTAGGAGTAGAAGTACAGACAACCGACGGATCCGTAGCCCTCTACGCACTGTACTCTCCGCCACAGAAACAAATAAACGCCGACGACCTGGACAAAATATTCGACAGAAATATAGGTACCATAGCCGCAGGAGACTACAACGCTAAACACTCGCAATGGAATTGCAGAGTGACAAACACAAAGGGCGGACAATTACTAAGGTACACGGAAAACCGGACTCTACAAGTAATTGCACCCAGCGAACCGACACACTTTCCAGGAGTTCAGCGAATGCCGGATATTTTGGATATAGCCGTCATGAAAAACGTCACAGCAAACGTGGAAATAGTCTGTATCACAGACTTGAGCTCAGATCACAACCCAGAGTGCACATAAATCTCCAAGCGAAAACGGCCAGGAAAACAATCGAGAAAATTACCATAAATCGGAATAAATTCAAAGATAATCTGACGAACGTCACTTGTACAGAAATTACAAGCCCCCCGTGCCTAAAAGAAGCAGCACGGACGATAGAAAACGAAATAAAAGCAGCACTCGAGGCCGCCACAAGGAAACGGACAGCCAACACGACAACAACCCTCTCACAGGAAATCAGGAATCTACTAAAAGAAAAGCGCAAAGCTAACAAGGTATTCAAACGGACGCTGGCACCGACGGACAAGAACGTCTTAAACAGACTGACAAACCAACTGAAATGGGCACTGCGCGAACAGCACAACGCCGAATGGGAAGACAAACTAGAACGCATCAACGAAACAATAGAGGAACCGTGGAAATTAGCCAAGAATCTTAGAAACAAGGAGAGGAGAACAATTCCCCACTGAAAACAACAAACGACACTGTAGCAAGCACGGACGAGGAGAAAACGGAGGAATTCGCAAAGTCGCTTGCACAGCAGTTTAAACCGAACGCCGACACACACCCACTCTGCAAAAGGCAAGAAATACGCGAAACCGCACTGAGAGTACTAAATAGTAGCGTAGAAAACACGGAAATAGAGGAAACAACACCGGAAGAAATAAAAGGTATAATTAAAAACCTAAAAACCAAGAAAGCACCAGGCAGCGATAACATCAACAACGCCGCGCTAAAAAACCTAACACCGAACGCAATAGACAGAATAACACAAATCATAAACGCCGCACTGAAACTTGGAGTGTTTCCGACCCAATGGAAACACGCAACAAAGATTCTAATCCCGAAACCGAACAAACCCCGAAACCTCACCTCCAGTTACAGACCAATAAGTCTGCTGACAGGTCTCAGTAAAATCACAGAAAAAGTAATACACAAAAGACTAACAGAAATAACTGAAGACAAACGTATTCTACCCGACGAACAATACGGCTTCAGAACAGAGCACTCTACCACCTATCAGACGACAAGAATAACCGAAGCAATAATCGACGCTTTCAACAAAGGGTTAGCCACGGGAGCCGTCTTTCTGGACGTCTCTAAGGCTTTCGACAAGGTATGGCACCTAGGTTTAATATACAAACTGCACCAATTTAAAATCCCAACAGCAATGATCAGACTAGTGACGTCCTTTATCTGTAACAGAACATTCCAAGTCAAAATAAACGACAGCATCTCCACAACTCAGACAATGACAGCCGGTGTCCCACAAGGATCTGTCCTGGGCCCCCTTCTTTACAGCATCTACACCGCAGACATCCCAAAACTAAACGACACAGAAATTGCACTATACGCAGACGACATAGCAATTTTCACAAGAGGATGCTCGACCGAGGCCATAACAAAACGGCTCCAAAATCACCTGGACAGGATTAACGACTGGTGTAACACCTGGAGGATCAAACTTAACGCAGAAAAAACACAGGCAATTATCTTCACGAAGAAAAAATTTAAGCACGAACCCAGTAGCTGCTTGAGAATCAACAATACAGACATAAAATGGGAAAACCGAATCAAATATCTAGGCGTAATCCTAGACAAAGCTCTTACATTTTCAGAACACATCGATCAGACAGCGAAAAAAGCAAAACAAATTGAAGGCTACCTCTACCCGCTCTTAAACAGGAAAAGCAAGCTGAACATAAGGAACAAACTACAAATCTACAAGTCCATAATACGGCCGACAATGACGTACTCATCGACGTGCTGGATACAATCCAAAGAAAGGAAAATCTACAAACTCCAAATCATCCAGAACAAAACTCGGAGAGAAATAACAGATTCGCCATGGTACATGACCAATGAGCAGCTGCACAGCGATCTAAACATGGAGACAATCAAGCAACACATAGAAAAACTAGCAACGAAAAGCTTCGAACGCATGAAAACGCATGACAAACCAACAATCAACAACGCAGTAAACTACAACATCAACGTCAAATGGAAACATCCAAAACCTCAACAACATAGGTAATCACTGATCTTTCTTTTTCACAGGAAAGCCCACATCCCCAAACCCAGCGGAGCACCCAGGAACAAAAACAGGCAGGAACAACACGAACAAACCAGAGAGACACAGCACCCACCACGAGGACGAGCAAGGAACCACCACGAGAACGAAGGACGAACCAGGAACCGCCAGGAGGGCGAACCAGGAACCAACACCAGGACGAACCACGGACCAACAACGAGAAGAACAAAAAAAAAACAGAACAAAAAAAAACAGAACAAAAAAAAGCAGAACAAAAAAAAAGAGAGAAAATGTTTATGAGTGAAACACAACAGAAGAACAAACAAACCGACAAACAAACAAGCAAACCGACAAAAAAAAAAACAGAAACAAACAACAAGACGACGGAACAGCTGAGCGGAAGGCTCACGACCGTCAAGAAGCAAAGAACACATGATTGACAAGGTAGGAGAGCTCGTCTAGGCGCTTGCTTGCAGTAACACCTAACTAGAACTTGACTGGCTTTACTTAGTAGACCTTGGTAGATCCTCACATTATAAAAGTAACTGTGACTTGGCTAATAAATCGTTGTTTGAATTTCCGAACCCGAACCTCTACGTCCCGACGTTATAACTGACGCTCAAACGTGCGGCCCGAATAACCAAGCAGCCGAGAAGAAGCCCTCGACTACAAAACATGGCCGCAGTACAACTTACAGCGGAGCAATTCCAGACACTCCTGCGGAATTACGAACATCCGCCAACGGAAAACAACAAAAATTTGACTCACTGTACCACCTGATTTGAGCGCACTAGGTTTGCCGATAAAGTAGAAGAATTTATCACGACGACCACCATCCACAAAGCAGTAGAGAACATCACGGACTAGAATGCTCCCGCTCCTACCGGTCGGAGAAGCCAACCAATGGTGGAATGGGATAAAGCAACAAGCCGCGACCTGGGAAGAAGCTATAACCCTAATAAGAAAATCATAGGCCCCAGCGAAACCAAACTACCAGATATTCCAAGAAATCGTCACGAACCCCCAAGCAGAAAATATGCCAATCGACAAATGTCACAATTCAGAGGGACCTATTCGCCAGGCTGACCGACAAACTTGAAGATAAATGGCAACGGGAAGATATCGATAATTTCGAAAGTTTGCTAACGAAAGCCCGAGCCGCTAAGGAGGGCACCATGGAAAAATTGTCAAGAAAAAAAAACGACGCAGGTGAAAACCCAAGCTACCGACAAAAAAACGAGATCCCGCTGCGAGTACTGCCGAAACCTGGGCCACACGGTCAAAGAATGCCGAAAAAAACAAAAAACGAGCCGCCCCACCCAACGAGCCGAGTCCAAGAAAACGGGAGAAGAATAAACGATATTCGTTGCTATGGATTCAATACACCTGGAGTGTTCCGACGAAATTGCCCCAAATGCAATAGCACTCCCGGTACCAGTGACCCCAGAGCCTCTACCGTAGGGTTTTGTTCGGTGGACACCACCCCCAAGCTGCGCCCAAGACCTCGTCCCGCTGTCACCACGGAAATATCGGGAATTCAGGGAACCGCTTTCCTTGACACCGCTGCCGGCGCAAGCGTCGGCAGCGCCAGTTTATTTGAACGACTCAGACACACAAAACATGTGATAAACCAGGAAATTGTGGACGCCACACTCGCGGATGGAAGCAACAAAACGATGAGCCCCCCAACAGTGACTACCACCGTGATGCTCCACAACCGCCGCATCACCACTACCTTCGTCTGCCTGTCAGCGAACCCTGCCTCGAAAACTCTATTAGGGGCCGACTTCATCGACGACGCGGGCATCGTGTTAGACCAGGCCGGACGGAAGTACCTCTTCCGAGATCAACCGGAACTCTCTTTCTCATTTACGGCCAAGGATGGGGTACAGGAAATCGTAAACCGTCCCCGAGAGTTGGGCACTGCATTCCTGACCACCAAGAGTTCCAGCAACAACGAAGTCGCGAGGGCCCCTATGGAAATTTAAAGGGGCTCCGAGTCCGATAACACAACAAGAAAATCAGACACCGAACTACTGGCAAGTATTTCTCGCCTCTAGTGCCGCCGAATATATGTGGACCGACGCTGTCGCCGCCCCATCCCATTTATTCCTCGACGACATGATGGAGGTTGAACCTACTTTCTTGGGTGCGGCCTCCCTACATCTCCGGCCGCAGGAACGCCCGGACTTTACCCCCGAAGAACGCGCCACTTTCAGCACCATGCTCGACGAATATGAAGACTTATTCAAGGGCAACGGACCGCCGACGCCGTTCGTCGAGCACATAATCGAAACCACCACAACAACCACCATATGCGCCTCCGTACCGGCTGACACCACAGTAGCGAGAATTTCTGCACACCGAAATTAAAAAATGATCGACACCGGCGTCATACAGGAGTGCGACGGCCCCTGGGCCAAGCTACCACCAGTAGTCCTGGTGCCGGTGCCCAAGCCCGACAACACCCTCAGACTGTGCGCCGACTACCGACGCCTGAATGCTATTACTCGTCCAGACGCCTCTCCGCTGCCGAGAATCGACGACCTTCTGCAAACATCCGGTCGGTTTCGGTGTATTAGCACGATGGATGTACAGGCAGGATATTGGCAAATAGCGCTACGAACGGAGGACCGAGACAAGACTGCGTTCGTCTGTCCTTTTGGCCTGTATCGTTTTACTAGGATGGGGTTTAGCTTAAGAAACGCTCCCTCCACATTTCCACGCCTAATGGACCGATTCCGGACTAGCCTCCCTAGTCTAAACCTACTTACTTACACCACAGGCCACCTCGCACAGATCCGCGAAGTGTTTTACAGATTGCGACATTACAAGCTACGAATGAATCGTGATAAATGCTTCTTTGGATGTCCCGAGGTAAAGTACCTAGGACACCGTCTCTTCGCCGCCGGCATCACGTCCGATCCCGACAAAATAAAAGCGATAGCCGACCTAGGGCCTCCACCAAATCTGAAGCACGCTCACTCTTTTCTACAGACGTGCTCATGGTTTCGCCGATTTATCTCTAGCTTCGCGGACGTGGCTAAACCCATCAGCGATCTGTTAAAAAAGGACCCCCCCTGGGAATGGGGTTCGGCACAGCAGAACGCCTTCGAAAAGTTAAAAACACGACTGGTGACGGCCCCCATCTTAAGATAGGCTGACCTGACTATACCATTTATCCAACGCACCGACGCCCGCTGCTCCAGCCCTACTCCAGGGGGAGGGGGACGACGAGCACCCGATCGAGTATGCGAGCCGCCTACTGACCGGCCCCGAATGAAACTATAAAACCACGGAGCGAGAGGCTCTAGCTATCGTATACGCCGTCAACAAGTTTCGCGGTTATATTGAAGAAACCACGGCTGTTGTAATAACGGACCACCAGCACCTGCGCTGGCTGATGTCAATAAAATCGCCTACAGGACGCCTAGCTCGCTGGTCCCTACAGCAGCAGTCATATAACCTGGTGATTCAACATACATCAGGACGCGCTAATGCGCTAGCCAACCTACTCTCTCGCTCAACTCTCAACGAAGAGGCCCAGCTGGTGGCTCCCAGCCACGACCGCCCCCGCATCCTAAGTGAATATCATGACGCCCCAAGCGCTGGACACTACGGCGTGGAGAAAACACTTCACCGTATTTCCGCCCGATATTACTGGCCCGGGATGCGGCGATACGTCGTTGATTATCTACGGACATGTCTGTCATGTTGAGTGTCAGCGCTAGAAGCCCAGCAACATGAAGCAAGCGGGCCTGCTAGGCCTCCAGACTCCGGTACTAAACCAACGAATGGAGGTGATGGCGGTCGATTTATTCGGCCCTCTCCTGGCCTCCAAACAGGACGAGAAATGGATTTTAATCATCCAGGACTACACCACCCGGATCGAACTATTCACCCTCACCGAACTGGACTGCCGCGTCGCATCATCAGCGATAATGGGACCCAGTTCACCAGCGCCGTAATGTAGAAAATTACTTTTTGCCTAGGAATAACCCATTCCTTCACCCCGGTGTATCACCCTGAGGCCAACCCTGTGGAACGGAGAAATAGGGACCTCAAAACGCAAATAGCTATACAAATCGGTGATCAACCCCACCCCTCGTGGCCGGATCAGCTCGCCTCTATAAGATTTGCCATGAATACCGTCCGCAGTCAAGCCACTAGATTTACTCCCGCCTACCTGATATTCGGGCGAGAACTCCGCACCGTGGACGACGTCACACACGATCTTCAGAGTATCGAAACCTCTGAAAGCTTCGTGGCTGAGGCCACACCTCTCCTACTACGAGTTTCAGAAACATTAAAACAAGCCCGAGAAGTCTATAAGCCGTATGCAGATCAACACCGAATGCCCAGCCCTGTCCTCCAAGTTGGTGACTTAGTCTGGGTAGACGTACAGACCCTCAGTAAGGCACGCCAAGGGATCTCCGCCAAGTTTTTGCCCAGACGAGATGGTCCCTACCGCATCCGCTCTCCTAAGGGCCCTACCAGCTTCGAAATAGAGTCCCTGGAACAGCCCTCGCGGATCATCGGAGTTTATCACGTCTCCCAGCTGACTTCATTCGTGTCCCTGACAGAGGAACCCCCAGCACCTGTGGCCCTCATCCGATGACGAGGACGTCACCGAAAGCACCCGAAACAGGCCCAATAGCGAGACGCTACCTTGGACCTGAGGGGGAGACTGTAGCGGAAATAGTACCAAAAATACAATAGTACCGCGAGTTTGCTCTCGGAGCGCTGCCGTCGCGCATCCACCCTGTCCCGGGTCGCACCCTATTGGTCCACCCCCTCTCGAGTTCCACCACCTTGGCTGTAATCGGCCGTGTAAACAACCCTACGGTATATAAACCGCTACATCGTACAAGGGAGGACAGTTCGCCTAGGCGCTTGCTTGCAGTACCGCCTAACAAGAACTTTACTACTCTGGCTTTACTTGGTACACCTTGGTAGATCCTCACATTATAAAAGTAACTGTGACTTAGCTAATAAATCGTTGTTTAATACATCACCTTTGCGTTTGTATTTCCGGAAATATTATACAGAAGGAAATTGGGGACCCACAAACATTCTCTCGCGACCCCTCGAGGGCCATAGTTTGCGCACCACAGATCTAATTCATAAACTGTCGATTCAATTTTCGATAAAGTATGTGCTTTTTCGGTAAATTAAATGCTTTAAAGCATCTTCGTAAAAAAAAAAATCATAAAAATATGTATATATAAAAATATCTCTACCAAAAATGACTGTTGCATTTTTGTGCATGAAAATGTAGCGATGACCATAAATATCTGTTTACATACACTTTCTATTTGGTAACTATTACTATATTCGAACTTCGCCTTGTTCCATCCACATGAAAATGTAGCGATAACAAATCATAATTGTCTCCTTACATAAAACTTTACATAACGAACGAAATAATTTGAAATTATCTACGACATGTAACTACCCCGAGCCCAGAATGAGCAGTTCAAATTTATGCAAGAAAACATTACGGCTGCCCGTGTCAGAGTCAGTCAAGGATTCAAGAAGAGGCATGAACGAAATCAAAAACAAGACTCTCGTGTCTCGCGAGAGGGAGACGCGAGAGGGAGAGGAGACCCTAGACAGATCGGATAAGACTAGATAGACGAGACTAGACAGACCGGGCAAAACTAGACAAACAGGATAAGACTTACCAGACAACAAGATAAGACAGGATAAGACTTACAAGACTTACCAGACTAGACAGACTAGACAGACAAGACTATACAGACAAGACTATACAGACAAGACTAGACAGACAAGACTAGACAGACAAGACTATACAGATAAGACTAGACAGGCAAGCGGGAGAAATTCAAAATGAGTTGCGAGGGTGTAGCAACTTGAGGTTGATTGCGGACATATTAAGATTGAAGACTTCGTCTATTGCCTGCTTCAACTTGTCTGATTTTGTACAGCTAACAGATTTTCGTGAAATTCCCACGCCACAGACGACGGAAATATGCCACAGGCATATTTCCTGTTTGACTGCATGTTTCCTGTGATATTTGTCTGAATAATTTTCTACGTGTAAGCGAAATTTCTTAAACTTATTTCAACTTGTCCGTGAACGCGCGCGAGTATGGGATGTCTGAATTGTGGAATAATAGATAAGAAACGCTGTGTAACCACATCCGTGTTTCAACTTGGCTGAATGAGTAATATTTTTTGGAATTGCTCTGCTTATCCCAATTAGCATATTGCGCGTTTTAACTTCTTTGGTGTATTCTGAGAAATTTGGATGAGTCATTGAACACGAGCAAGCGATTTTTTCCCGCTTGTCTGACGAGTCTTATCTGTCTAGTTTTTTTCTGTCTATGTTTATGTCTATGTCTTGTATGTCTGGTCTTGTCCGTCTAGTCTTGCCTATCAAGTCTTGTGTATCTAGTCTTGTCTGTCTAGTCTTGTCTGTCTGGCCTTGTTTATCTAGTCTGGTCTGGCTAGTCTTGCCCAGTCTTGTTCGGTCTCGTCCGGTATTGTCCGATCTTTTACGGTCTAAATCCCATAATCTCATTTGAATCAACCCGTAATATGTCTGCAATCAATTATGCATACATATCGCTTCCCCGCTACCCACCCCGCAACTCATTTTGAATTTTCCCGCTTGTGTGTCTAGTCTGCTCTGTCTAGTCTTGTCTATCTAGTCTTATCCGATCTGTCTAGTCTTGTATGTCTAGTCTTGTCTGTCTAGTCTCATCCGTCTAGTCTTGTCTGTCTAGTATTGTCCGGTTTTGTCCGGTCTTAGGGAGGCGTCCCTTCCCTCCTCATCCCTCGCGGTCGCGCCCTAAACATACACGCTCGGCTAAGTATTGTCCAACTGATAAGGGTTGTTTCGTGGTAAGTTTTGCACCACCCGGCTTATGAGAAATTATATAGATGAAGCATATAATTACAGGGATGGAGCCCATAAGAAGGCGGGTCTAGAAGGAATCATCTTTCCCTACTGATATTGCAAAAGAATTTCCATTTATAAAGCGGACAAAAATTGATTGTAATGTTCTCTGCAATTTCAATTATTTACCGTGCGATGGACGAAATGAAAAGGCAAATAATAGGCATATAAAGGCAAATCAAGTAGCACCAACTTCTCAATGTGTCAAGCAATATTTTGTCAAAATTTTAGATTTAGTAACTTTTCCCGGAGAAACATCGGAAATAGTTACGAAGTCTGTTATTGATACATTGGATTCAAATAACTTAACAATTAGGTTGATACTGGGTACTGTGCAGATAATTCAAATACCAACTTTGGAGGTATTAATAGAAAAGGTACAAATAATATATTTTCGCGATTAAAAAATCAATTAAATCGTCCAATAATTGCAGTAAATTTCGCAGCACACATAATTCACAATAGACCTTTTCATAGTTAAATTTTTTTATGCACAGATGTCAACTTCCGCCATGTTTTGCCCGAACTTTTTGACGTATAACATTATTTGCCCGAAACTTTCATATTCCTGCCTTTCAAACTTGACGTATGCGCATGCGCTTAACTAACCATAAAAAGGTCTATTCAGTTCAAACTGCAACAAACGAAAAATAATGCTAATAAGGCGTTTTGTTGCTAACAAGGCAAACATTAGTGTTAGCAGGTGCTCCAACATTACCAAAACCATAGACCGTTTTAATTTGTAAATTGGTAGCTACTGAGCACCGGCTATAGTGGGATATAACAAATGTGCAGAAACATAGTAAACGAATGATAAAAAATCCATCGGTCTCTTAACTGCTGAACTTTTGCAACTGAAAAGGAAGCAGATCAATTGTGGCCAGCCTACTTACAGGCCACTGCCCTCTACGAGAGTATGCACAAAATGGGGATCTGGAGAGATGAACCAATGTGCAGACTATGCTTGAAGAGCAGGAAACTGCCTCTCATATAATCTTCCATTGTGAAGCAATTGCACTAAGAGACACAAGCTTGGCATTACAGCAAATGCGATCCCCGTGAAAAACATGGCGCACAGACTCCTAGAACTAACACAGGGGCTGGATCTATTCGCATGAACAGAACATTGTGGGGAAATACAATAGGTAGGTCACAAGGGCCCAGTGTTTACAGGGCTTACAGCCCTTGACCCACATTCGTTGCCAAAAAAAAACCGTTTTTGTTTATTTTTAGGAATCTGTAGTCCATGAAGATTATTTCTATTAAAATTCCCGAAATAGCATTTATTACCTATTTTCTATAATAAACGTATTTATTAAATAAGTAATTAGCATATAGGTACTATTACAATTTGTTCGCAATTGTACCGGACGACAAATGTGTAATTAATAAAAGTCAATTTAAATGCAACAAAATACTTGGCCGCAATGTCAAGCAAAAAAAAATCCAAAATTTAAATAACTTTCATTGTATTTCCGCAAATTTGATTGAATTGGTACTAGATGCTTTGCAATATTAGCTTTTGAAGGAACCTCAGTTAAAACTTCATTTTCTTCTTCAACAGTATCTGTATTTAATCATAAATCACTGTATGATTTTATAATAATATTTAAATTCTGTGAATGGAAATAAAATTTTGTCCAAATGTCTACGCAAATTTATACAATATATATATATCAAAAGTATATAGTAAACTAATGCCATAGACTTATTTACCTCTGGAATAGGTAATCCCGCAGATTTCTTTCTTCCAGAATTTAGTATGCTGAACATATAAAAGGTATGTTAAAGCTGGTTTCTTATTAGACTTGTAAAAAATATTTTTCGTTGCTACGGTCTATATCTGACAGCCGAACTAATCGGATAGCCGAAATATACTCTTTCAGGCGACCCGCGAATATCATTAAGTTTGGTTATTTTATCATTTCTCTATAATACATACACTTCCGTGTAAGCTATTCCGGGTTTTCACGGAATTAATTTAACCCCTAATAGTTTTAGATGTTAGTGTTAGATCAACACGGTGTTACAAAGGGTAATCTGCATTTGATCATTAATACTGATATTAAATTACCTGTACATCGATCGCCCTCACGTTGAGGTAAACAACCATTATTACATTTTCCAGATACATGATCACAACTTCTAGTTATACATCCCTTGCTGCACTTTTCTTTACATCCATCGCCCCAATGATTATTTTCACATTCTAAAAAATGTCGTTACAAACAAAAATTGAAAAAAAAAATGTTTACTGCGGTTACTCTCAGTACAATATGGGCCAGTATATCCAGTAGTACAATAACAATATTTCTCGTTGCAAACAATAGTTTCTTCGCAAAAGTTTTTATCGAACTTAATACAGCTGTTCATTTCATCTTTGTTTACGGAAATATTTGTCACATTTCTAAATTGCATTGTTTCAGTTTTAGGACTAATAATTTGGCACTTTGCTTGTAAAGATTGATTGGCGATAGAACTATAATAAATGTCTGTGAATGAATATACAAATTAAGTAAAAAAAACTTTGAATTGGCAAAGTGTGAATGAAATTACCATTTTTTTCGCAACGTCGCACGTTTCCAATTAATATTGCTACAGATACATTTTGCGATACAAAATAAAATTTACTAGACATGTTATTTACATTATCTGGACAGAATTTTTCTTCGTTCCACTTATTAAAACCAGTAATAATCTAATAGAATGCATTAAGAGTTTACAAATCATGGTATTGTATTTAAACTTACCCAATTATATTCATCCAATGAAACTTCTAACTTACATGTTTTACAAAATGAAAGAAACATACACACACATGGAACATTTTTATATGAAATTTCAGGAAAAAATGCTCCAGTAAATTGTAACGTAGGCGTAGAAGATAAATTTCTAACGTATAAAAAATTATCTGAAACATTAATTTTCAAAATTATTATATATATATATACAGTGTGGTGTTAAAGTTTGTGGAATCAAACCAATAAGTTCTTTATTTATTGCTTTTGGGATAATCGCTCGGACCCGTCAATTTTGTTTTCCAAAATACAAAGTGATGACTTAAAAAAAAAATCGTGACGTCATTGGTGTTTGCGCTATGACGTCATTGACATTTTTTATGGTAAAGGCAACCCCCATTTTTTATTCTCGATTTGGATAGACCTTTCAATTGTCTAAATGGTGGTGTAAAAATTGCGATATGTTACATTAGAAAATGTACGAAAAGAACTGATTTGAATTTTAAGAAAACGGATTAGCTAGTTTAGAAAAATGGGTTTGTACAACATGAAAACCCTAATAATTTTATGACATGCCATCAAACAATTTATTTAAAAAAAATAAAGGTTTTTACAAACTCTATTCTCTGCCTTTTTTTAAATTGCGATTCTCATTTGTTCTCAAATAAATTTTTTCTTTTATTTTTAATTTGGGTTTAAATTTATTTTTTTCTGTTAAATGTAAATTTAACTTAATTTAACTTATTATAATCGCCGCCGTTTGAGTAGTAAACGGAAGCTAAAGCAAGCGAACAAGTGATAATCGCAGTTTAAAAAAAGGCAAAGAAAAAAGAGAACTTGAACTTGAAAAAGTGTATTTTTTGAAAACACAACCGACTTGTTTGAGGACATGTCCTAAAATTATTAAGATTTTCTTGTTACATACCCATGTAATAAGGTTACCTAACATTCAAATCGGTTTCTCTAGAAAAAAATTTAATGTAACATATAAAATTTTTACACCACCATTTAGACAATTAAAAGGTCTATCCAAATCGAGAATAAAAAATTTCAAAGTGCTTGTCGGGCCACGCGCAATGTAGGGTTGCGTAGTTGTCATTTTTTCTCTTATGACTTAAGACTCAAATGTCGACTATTACTCGTAATCTAATAAAGCCTACTTAGCTGTGATACTTTTTCTTTTAACTTCGTTATATATACTACTATCTTGAATTTTTTCACATATCCAGAAACAGCCATTTAGCAGCAGTGGGGAGAGGGGGACATTTGACTCTAACAAAAAAGCTTAATATTTCACAAACGGATCTCTTAATCGAAATATTGTTTTGACAAATTTGAAATATTTTTGAAGGACCTATCCATCCAAGGTTCGTTGTTGAAAACAACGGAACCCTAAAAATGGGGATTGCCGTTTAGAAAAATGTCGATGACGTCATAGCGCAAACACCAATGACGTCACGAAAATTTTTTTTACGTCATAATTTTGTATTTTGGAAAATAAAATTGACGGGTTCGAGCGATTATCAAAAAAACAGTAAATAAAGAAATTATTGGTTTGATTCCAAATTTAACACCACACTGTATATACAGGCTGGTGGCCGTTATTGTGAACATACAGAGACAATTTACATTTGAAAGAAAAAGTTTTGGTTAGATTGATAAAGTAACCGAAAAAGTACAAATCGTAAAATGGTTTTATGGGGGCATGTCTATACGTACAATTCGAGATATGTATCATTCGAAATTCGCCCCATTCCCTCTGTTGGCAGGATACATCGACTTATTAAAGTTTTGAAAAACGTGGATGTTTGGGTCGGGTATGCCATAAAAGAAGACTTCTTCCTAATAATTAGCAAGAATTGCCTGAATTAAGAATTTGCGCAGCTGTTGAAGAAAATCCACATATTTCATTTAGAAATATTGCTCGCAATGTTAATCTGCACCATTCTACAGTTATAAATTACAAAAAAAAAAAAACAATTTATCCGTACGACCAAATTGAACGCATGGAATTTTGTGAAGAGATGATTGAGAGGTTGGATCATGATGGAAACTTCTTAAATAACATATTATTTACTGATGAATCCACGTTCCCTATCAATGGTCAACACAATCCCTCAGTCGCTCGTTGTTGGTCGAGAAATAATCCTCGCCGACATTACAACTGTCACACGCAATATCTACAAGAATTGAACACGTGGAGTGGCATATTAGGCAATCACGTTATTTGTTACGGTATTTCATCGTTCATTCGTTATTTGTATTTCATCCAAGGAAATTTAAACGGTGAAAATATCTGAATCTCCTTCATAATCAAATAATACCTAGTTTACGCCAAATACCGGAAATTACACGACACGATTTGATATCAACACAATGGTTGTCATCCGGCTCATAATACTTAGTAGTAAGAGAATATTTACAAGGTACTTTACCGAATAGAATTATAGCTACAAATGGCACAATCAAATGGCCTCCACGTTCGCCAGATTTGACACCTCTAGATTTTTGTATATGGGGTTACATTAAGTCAAAAATTTACGGTTTTGAGGAAAATAGCGCAGCTACCCAAAATGCATTACAGGAACAAATTGAATATGCTTTTACTACAATATCTCCTGAAATGCTTCACAGCGTAAGAACGGGATTTTATAATAGTCTGGGTTATTGTTCAGCAGAACAAGGAAATTTATTTGAATATTTATTGTAAATAATTAGAATTAAGGAAATGTGTTGTGAGTTATTTGTTGTGAATTAAATTGATGTTGTTTGTTTAACTTTGAACCACTAATTTGCGTAAAAAGTTAGAAAATTGTATGTATTCGAATAGCTCGATTAAAACCTAGCGGCCTCCTCAATTGTTAACTGACAGAACAAAATTTAAAAAATAATGCATAATCAAGGTGTCCGTACATGCAAAGCGCGTAAGCATTTGTCTCTCTATGTTCACATTAACGGACACCAATCTGTGTATTTCTTTTTCGATGTATTTTGGTATATATATATATATATATATATATATATATATATATATATATATATATATATATATATATAAATGTCATAACAAAAGTTTTATAATAAGAGAGATAATACTGTATTATTTTGGTTGTTGTTATTATTTAAGTGGCGATGAAGCATTTTAAATCAAACACTATTTACATTTATTTCATGGAATCCATTGGATATACTTATCACATATCTTTCAACGAAAAAACAGAACGAGTTTATTCACATCATGGCATCCACTGTTCGTAATAGTTTGCTAGAAAAAATACATAAAGCAAAGTATTATGGACTAATATTTGACTCAACTCCTGATCAAGCTAATCGTGAATAAATGTCTGAGGTAGTAAGATATGTTAACAAAAATTTTGAGAAAAAAGTGTTCAGACTAAAGAATCATTTCTCGGTTTTATACAAATATGCGACAAGGACGCTGCAAGCTTGCTTCAAGAAATATTGATGCAGTTAGAGAAAGACAATATGAATTTACAATATTGTAGATCAAAGTGCTATGATAATGCTGCTGTTATGGCTGGACACAAGACTGGTGTTCATCAAAGAATCAAGGAAAAAACAACATGGCAATATTTGTGATAATCATCCACTCAATTTGGTAGGCGTCCATGCATCCAAAGAAGAAATAATCAGGATAACTTTTTTGGAGGGAAAACTATCGACTATATTTAAGGAAAAACTATCGACGCACTTCATGTTTTCTTCTCTCGTGCAACCCAGCGCTAGGAAAAGCTCAAAGCTGTTGCATCTGTGGCTTTTAAGTCTGACTCTGATACCAGGTGGAGAGCAAAAACGGATAAGTAAAACAATCCTGTTCACAAATATCTCGAGGAAATAGTGGAAGTTCTCTAGAACATAATGAACGATGAAAGCGCGACTAGTGAAACTAAAAGCGAAAAACAAATAATAAAACAAAGCAACTCTATAATCCAATATTAACATATGACTTTGTATCGTTGCTAGGGTTTTGGAACAAGACCTTAATTCGTATTGACCGCTATCAAAAGTTGTTTCAGGATCCTAAAATGAACTTTCATGGTGCAGCTGTAGATTTAAAAGCTCTCCAAAATTATTTTCATGATGAAAGAGAAGTATTAGTTTGTGACTCACTGAAAGAATGAATTCGAATTTGCAATGAATGGGACATTGAATTTGAAAGACGTCAACGAAGAAAGAAGAAGAAAGGAATGGATGGCGAAACATCGAGAGATGCTGGTTTATCAGCTAAAGAAGAAATGGAAAGAGTTATGAAAGGGACTGTAGACCGTCTATTCAATGAATTAAAAAGTAGAAGTTTTCGTTCACAAGAAATTGATGGTAAGTTTGGATTTTTTCTTGATATGGAAGGGTTGTATTTTAAAGCCGCAACAAGCTACTTTTGAGAGTTTTGAAAAATTTAGAGTAAACTTATGTGGATGGGAACTTTTGGATTTTAGAACGCTGCTAACAAGCCGTACCAAAAAATATCAAGCCTCGAACAATTACTAAATGTTATAGTAATTATACCATATAATATGCGTATAGTATTGCTTATATTTGGACAATCGCGGTTTCTATTGCCAGTTGTGAAAGATTAATTTAAAATTGATACTTTCATATGTGATATGTGATTTCATATGTGAGCCTCGATGGGACAAAGTCAATTATGTGATTTTGCTTTACTGAGCATAAAACGAGAAATTGAGTTTGATAATATAATTATAAATATTTGCGTCAGCTAAAGCAAGAAAGCAAATTTGTTAAAATTTGTTGCATAAAAGTGTTAAAGTGACTTAATAACTTTTAAGCGTGGGGCCAAGGGTTGGAATGGTCCTAAACCAACGTGGGGCCTGCTGGGTCTTATTACGACATGTGGATGTCGTAATAGTGATAAACTAAAAGAAATGTTGGCTATTGCATATAACTGTGCGAATAAGGGAGCGTAAAGGAATGTTCTTAAACACGTGGGTCGGGATGGTTATTATTACAGCACAGTGCTCGCCAGACAATTCGATTTGCAACATCTACTTGGCGATATATTTGTCGAGTACTACTAGAAGGATCTACTTCGACAAGATTTAAGATTTCTCCTTCAGCATCCAAAATTGGTTGGTGTCAGTACACAAGTTTCTAGTGCACGGATTACTAGAGCGGTGAATTTTTGTGGAATAGGTGTTGGCCTTTTAGGAAACAGCTCAGAGTACAATCGACTTGCAGCAGAAGAATTCTGGAGTTCTTCCATATAAATTATCAACATGTCCACGTATTCACTGTTGGTGCGATGGACCATTTTGACTTTCCTTACTAGCAAGGGGACCCCCGGACGCGTCATCGCCGATTTGGCCCAAATTTACAGTATATGTAGGGCTTGTTGTTATGTTAACATAAAGTTCAATGGCCGGTTAACGCATCCGCAAGAGCTCGGCTTTATAGTACGAGGATCGCTGGTTCGATTCCCCGTGGGGACGCTTTTTTTTCTTACAATTTTTAAAATGGCTTTCTTTAATTAATATTATTATTTATTATTGTTTAACTTTTACATTGTAATTATTAATTTGTCAATTTAATTATTTTATTAGAATTAATATTTATTATTTGTTGAGAGCCCGAGCCTGGACTCGAAAGTTCTCTGCCGCAGATTGGGTTTCTTCGATAGTGTTAGTCTCTCTTTCCGAGAGAAATTTTGTGACTTTCCTCTGACGAATCCTATGCCTTGCTTTGAATTTGTGGACCCAACGCTCCGAGGCTTTGAACTCGAAATCTGCAAATTGACTGGCAGCAGCAAGTGCCCATTGTTGCAGGTTTCTCGTGGTTACTTGTTGGCAACTTTTGCGCCCTTCTATGAAGCGATCATACGTCCAGCTATCAATGGTTTTGCACATTTCCTTCCGGGTTCCACCGCTTTTAATGTGTTCTTCCCAGATTTTCAAATCTCGCATATACCTCAAGCGATGTGCTCCTTTCGATTGAAGACTTTAAATTACACTTTGGATGTGCTTTTGCAAGATTAACCATCAATATTTTGTAATCGAGTGAAATGTAATCTGCATTTACTTTCAATTTTTTTCCATCCGGTTCGTAGTCAGACTCTGCTTCTGAAGAAACGACATCCTCGACTTCTTCATTTTCACCTCCTTCGTCGCATTCTTCGGAAGAAATCAATTCATCGACGCCTTGCTGTGCTGCGCGAATGCTCTGACAAAACGTCCAGTATTTTGTACTGTCGATCTTGCGTCTCGGTGTGTACTGTCTGTTATTCGAGGGTGACCGTATTTATATCTTCTTCCAGGTATGAGGGATTGTTCGTGGGGTACTGTTTCAAGAATTTGGTCATAATATCTATTACCATATCGTCCGAAGGATTATAGAAACAATCCCCATTAAAAATTCTTAGAAAATTCTTATTGTTAGAGAAAAGAAGATTTAGAATCTTTTATAATTCACACCTGGAAGGATCTATTATAAGCCCGTGGTCGCTACAATGGAAATAAAAGAAAGCAATTTTAAGAATTAACCGTTGAAGTTATAAAGAAACAAATAATAAATATTAATACTAATAAAATAATTAAATTGACAAATTAATAATTACAATTAAAAAGTTAAACAATAATAAATAATAATAATAATTAAAGAAAGTCATTTTAAAAATTGTAAGAAAAAAAAAGCGTCCCCACGGGGAATCGAACCAGCGATCCTCGTACTATAAAGCCGAGCTCTTACCGATGCGCTAACCGGCCATTGAAATTTACGCTAACATAGCGGGATTATGAGTTGTTGGCAACTTACCGGTCCGCGTAAAAAGTGAGTTAAAGCGGCCCTCCCGCTTGCGTCACTTTCATTTATAGTCACCCTACATATACTGTAAATTTGGGCCAAATCGGTGATGACGCGTCCTTTACGCGTTTTTAAATCATAGTGCAATAAGAACTGATAAAACAGCTTGACAGCTTGACAACATAATTGATTGATTGTGGAGTTACTTATTGAAACTTCATTTCAATATTACAGATAAAAGCATAAATTATTTTTTATTACTCATGCGTGCGAAGTACTTGACGCACGTTTTTTAATACGAGAAATACCACTTCGCATTGTCTTTCCACATGTCCAGTGTCATAACCAGGGTAACGCACGCAAATATTCAATATCGCTAGGTTACATTAAAAAAACCAGATAAATAAAAATAAAATGAACACAATCAAGACCGAGATATAAAAAAGGGCCGTGTTTTAGGGCCGTAAATTTTTTTTTTATTACAAAATAATAATATAAATTAAAGAAAACGTTTTAAAATGAGAAAATCCTATGGTGATACCGGAGACTAAGAAGAGTTCTCATGACGAATTCACACCACCGGAGACAATAGGGAATACGCAATAAATTTAAATTTACTTTATTTTTTTATCCCCGATACTTTATGATCTTGACATTACACCTATACCATAATTTTCTAATTTAGTTTATATTTATACCCAAAAATTTAAATCAAAAAGTCCAAAATATGCGAGCGAAATTCAAATTTGCGAAACGCATCACCATTGATCACGTGGTGACGTGCACGTTGACATTTATCGGCCTCGATACTCACAGATGTAGGTAGGGTGGACTATACACCTCGATAGGGACTTTATTAAACACTTTATCTGGTTTACTTATAATAGAGTTTTTGTATTCCGGTACTATACAATATCTACAAAATGTTTTTTTAGCTTTTCCTTTATCGAAATAGCAACTTCAAACTGAAAATCCTTAACTGTCTATGCAAATATGCTATGCAACACAACACTGAATGTCATGTGTTATAAGACGTCATCCAAAAATGGGACCGTTCAATCAGGTCAAATTTAATCGGTATTTTATAGTATTTATAGTATTTATATTTTTTACTATGTTAAAACGAAATAAAAAGTGAATTAAGCAAATAAAAAAAATTGAGGCATAAACACTATTGCGAAAGCAAATTCTTCATTTTTGATTCCATTTTTTTTTTATGGCCCCTCGATCCCAAACTTGTAAGATACATTCCCTCGCATGAGTAATAAAAAATATTGTGTGTAATACGGGCGGTATTGACATTTTCCCTCAAGAGAGAATGTGCGCACCACTTCGTTCGTGCGCCCAATTTCGCTCTCGCGTGAAATTGACAACTTTCCGCCCAAGTTACAAAATATACTGTTTAAGTTTCGAATTTATTGTATAA
This sequence comes from Phosphuga atrata, assembly GCA_944588485.1. Classification (NCBI taxonomy): domain Eukaryota; kingdom Metazoa; phylum Arthropoda; class Insecta; order Coleoptera; family Silphidae; genus Phosphuga; species Phosphuga atrata. The sequence continues at coordinate 53,433,918 of OX155892.1, forward strand.
ATACAACATTATATTAATGTCACAAACTACTATTATTAATAGTAGTTTATGATACAAGTGTGCACAAAAGCCACCCACACACGTGTATCATACATTATTTTATCTACGAAGCATGTTAAAATGCTGTTGAATCTGCAAAATAAAAATTGTTTCTTACCGATAATTTTGAAATATTGTAATTTTGACTGACAAAATATATCAAATCACTGCCACAATAAGGTTAGAACGTGCAGCGCCTCCGTGGAAAAAATTTCTAACTAGTAAAAACACGCAGTGACGGGTTTTGCAAAAACATACTATTTGGCCTTCGTCGATGTAATCTATGTAATTACTATATTTAATATAAATATTGCTATATTTAATCTAAATTAGGTTATATCTATGTCAAGTTATATCAGAGCCAGATAAATCCAGGCTGAAAGGCCGAGATTTCTTGATTCAATATATGAAAAATTTATTCAATTTGAATATAGGTACGTCAGAAATAGATATTTTCATTTGAGTGCGGGAATTATTTAATTTTTTAATGTTGATACTCACAAACTTTGACATTTCTTTTATAATAAAAATCCCTATTTTATAATAAAAAATCACTCTTATTTTGTACATTATCGTGTCAAATATGGTGTAAAGTAGCTTTTTTTAAAGTAGCTTTTGTAAGTATCCTTGAAAGGTTAAAATTACGGGTCACTTTACCGTATCGTAGCCGTACTTTGCAACATTGTGTGTAAAAATCTAGTTTCGCTGGACGTATACACGATGTCAAAGCTAGCTTTACAATTCAGGAGGCCAAAAATTTATTTTCACTATGTCTATGTTTTGGTTTTGTTTAGACGCGAGTGTTGCCATAGTAACAACAACCAGAAATCGTTTAATAATTAAACTCCATTTGATTTACATTGAACTTTTAAGCACGATTTGAATACTTATACATACGATTATAATAATGACATCCTTGACAAACAATAATTTGCTTTTTAATGTGTTAATTTTGAGCGAGTAGATAAAAACATTTTTTTTTTATCTTTAATACTTAGTAAAAAATTCACTGATAATCGTTTGTTTAAAAAAAAATTAACAGAATATCTCTCTTATTATGAAACTTTTATTAAGATATTTTAAGGTTGACCTCTAGGATGACTTTCTTTTAAGATGTTTAATCACCCCATGAAAATAAAATCACAAGACCATGAATGCCCTGTATAAATGCATTTATAGATTAGTTTTACTTCGATTTGGTTTAAGATTTACTTACTTTACAATTGTCAACGACAAATCACGATTTAAAAAATACACACAAAAATGTGACTTACAATCTTGGATTTTATAGGAAACATTGCCATGCAATTTAAATTCTTGTAGATCAAACATCACAGCATTACTGTTTTCAAAATCTTCCAGATATTTTTCTAAATAAAATTGCTCATTTAATTTATATACTACAAAATGCTGCCATGACTGTTCTGCATTAATGATAACGTCCGTTTTTAAATTATTTAACACTTCGTTGCAATTTTGATTAAATAATATTTTATCCGTTTGTTTATTATCAACAATAGCGATATAGCAAACATCTTTTGAACGTAATTCAACTCTTACTTGTGAATTATAACGAAGTGAGATGTATAGAGTTGTTACAATTTTATTTGATAATACAAAATTTTGACCATTTTGGGTTGAGTTTGTTGGAAAATCTACAATTACAATTGTACAAATGAATATTTATTGATAAATTTGTTACTTACCATTCCACCGATAATCAAAAACAAATGGTATATTAATACTCTCCATTTTGTTAAGATTTAATGAATTTCTCATTGAAATTCCTTCTTGCTCAATATAATCTTCAGAGCTAGTAAAGTTATAAATCACATCATGCTGTTTATTGTTAGGTATGACATCTAAAAAAATCGCATTAATGTTTATAAGAAAATCATAAAAGGTGATAATATTTTATTTATAAAAAGAAATAAATAAATAGATTTTTTCAATACATAATCAATGAGTGTCACATATTGTCAAATATTTACCTGATAGGGTATTATTAGTTATCCAATTTAAGGTGGAAATGTTGGAATAATTGCTTGTAACACATACTAAATCAAAGGTTTCCTGTGAATTACGTTTTAAAAATAAAGTTGTGGAAGAAGATAGTGGAAGTATGTTACAATTCAATAACAACAGAACTAAAAACAATCTAAAACATATTTTATGAATGAGTTTTTTGATTTTAAATGGAGTAAATAAATTAATTGCATGCAAATTCTGTCTGTTGGGTTATTAGTTGTGCGGCAAATGATAACTAATTTATTTCCTTCTCATCTAAATATAGATATTCAGATTATAAACTGTCACACAGAGAAAACTTACACACAAGTCGTCATCATGAACATTAACACGTTAAACTAATATATAAATTTGCGAAACGAATTTTTTATCCAATTGAAATCTGATAAGGCGATAATTCAATGGGCCTGAAAATAATGTCAATAAACTTATCTTTATCATTTTTTTAATACACCACATATTTTTTATTTATTATATTTACATATAAATAGACATGGTCAGAAAAAAATATCAAACCAAAACTATCTTACAACTTACATAAAGGACAACTTGAGACTGCTATGTAAAAAAATTCTGAAATAATTGAAGCAAAGCTAAGAAGGGTATATGAAGCATATATAATTGGTGCTAACTCCTTGTGCTGGAGCTTTACTCTATTTCAGTTTGAGCACCTCCGTCAATTATGATTCTTTCTATATTCTTAGGACAAGAAGCGATTTCAAATAATGTAGTTCCTCCTGGTTCAAGATACCGTCCTATTTTATTAAACCATGTTCTAAACTTTATGCAATTCCAATCAGAAGTTTAACTTACTCCTGTTCAATTAAAAGAAAAGTTTCATCGTTTACTGGCAAGACTTATTAATTAATATTAATAATTACCAGACAAGTTCATACAGGACCATACAAGACCAGATTATATATATAATATATATATATATATATATATATATATATATATATATATATATATATATATATATATATATATATATATATATGTGTGTGTGTGTGTGGCATATGGACGTAAGTTCAACTTACATTTACCAACTATTTCCGGCAAATGTGTACATATACCTAATGATGTTGGCAAATGTATTTAAAAATTCCTAGGGTTTTTAAAAATTCCTAGGGTGCATTCGCGTTGGGCGCTCATACGCTTTGAGAGCTCATGCTTATAAGCTCAGATTATAGGTGTTTGTGTTGGCCTATGAGCGCTTAGAATCAATAAGAAAATTTCGTTCGTTTTGGATACTATGAGAGTCAGTTAGCCGTTAGTCAACATGGCAAATGTGAGAAATCTTTATCCATTAGTAAATAATATATTGGAAATTATCAACGATGAATCTGATGATAGTGATGAATAGGGCCCGGATTTATATGTAAATACATATTTTTTATTCAAGTTATTTTCGGTCAGTTATTGACATTTGTAACGGGAAAATGTAATCTTTATTTCCAAATATCATAATTTGTGTTGAATTAAAAATATGTATTTACATATAAATTCGGGCCCTAGTGATGAATATGATATGATTCCACTCTTGAATTTTTATTGTTGCTAGTTGCTATTGATATTCATCTGTAAGCATAAGAATTGCTTCATGAGGCCTCTTATATACTACTGTAACAAACAATTACTGTAGAATTATATATACATTTAATGTAGAATTATATTTATTGTCATTAATACATTGATTTGCTTTTGATTTTTTTTTAATTACCTGAATCTTCACTTGCGCTAAAATCCAGAGCTTCGTCAGTTTTTTGTCTTGCGTTGATTATGAATATAAATGTTCGGTTGGCTTACGCTCACATGGTATATTGGCGCTCACGCTTTTACTGCTCTACCTCTGTAGCGTAAGCGTCTGTGAGCGAGAAATCTGCCTCCCGAAGTTAGCCACGAGCATGATTTTTGACGCTCACAGCATCAAGTCGAACGCTGAAATCGACGTTTTCTAATATAATATATTTAACTAATATTTACTTTTTTGGGCATGATTAGGTCTCATAAATAATTAATTTCGCATTACAATAAAAAAAAAATTATTATACAAGCGGATACAATTATAACGAATAAGGTATATCGAACGTATTCTTATAATTTTTTTTTAAATAAATTATGTTCAAAATGAATACATTATTTTTATGTATAATAAAATAATATAAATTATTTAAAATACAGTTTAACCTTAATATACAGGTATATATTTTATTTCTGTTCATTGTATTTAACTTTTACCCATATACATTGGAAAATGTGTATTTTTGTGTGTTTTTACCGGTAAAACTAGATATATGAAGCTGATCTCAAATTTGAACTCACATTTACCTATCAAATTGGCAGATGTATACATGTAGGGGAGACTGGGGCTGGTTGTGACAGGGGTAAGTAGTTACAGCGGCACTGGTGATTAAACAGAGAACGCTATAATGACGTTACAAAGACAGTAATGATCACGGCACCATCGGCCGATACGACGCGCGAGCCAGGGACGCTAGCGTATTTCTAAGTGGAACTCGTGCATGGTGCCGCCAACTTGCGGTAACTTTTTCGTGTTTTAGAAATATTGGTCTACAACTTGTTTTGAATAAATGTGATGCGTGTGTGTGTTATGATATTTATACCCCAATGCTTTATTTTTGCAATGAATCCACGTTTACACAGTTATACTTATTTGCGTTTGTACTACGTAACCTTAAAAGTTCAGTTTTTGGAGTTGGGGCTAAAAGTGACATTTGCTCGGGGCAGGTTGTGATTTGTCACTACCTGCCTCGTAGTGCTTCTTGCCGACTGGTATAAGTTGAGCTACATAATTTGTTGTTTTTGGTAGGATTAGGACGTATAAAAGAAAAACTGAGTGGTGCCGATTTGGTGAGGAATGGGTACAGTGTGTTGTACATTTGCTAAGGGAAATTTTCTAATCCACATATGTATGAATTTCGAAAGTGATTGTTCAGACTATAGTGACTGAACTGCTTTGTTTAGCTTCTAGGACCTGGTTGATTTTTTTAAGAGAGGCATAGCTAATTTATTTTTTGTTGATGAGTCATAATGTATGTTTTCTCAATTCATACTTTTTCGAGTTTTTGTTTAATAAAGAGGTGTATAATTTTCTTCTAGGTAGGAAGTTACCTATATTTTATATTAATGAGGCATAGGACAAAAAAAATTAGATTTTAATTGTGTTTAAATTTAGAAGTTACCATGTTTTTGTTTCAATGAGACAAAAGACTGCACTGTAATAAACTGTAGGAATAATCATATTTTATTTTGATTAAAATTCAGAAAATAAACTGTGATTGTTATTAATAAAAAGTCTTAGATTACGTTTGTTTTTTGTTGTAACATTTTGCCCCTTGCAGTGTAACAACCAGCCCCTGCCGCGGGGTTAAAAGTTGCACGTTTTTTTCCCCAGAATTAATTCATTTGTGTCATTTCTAATAGTCTGGTACCTAAAATTGTTTTTAAATTGAAATCCTCAATAGTTATTTAATCAAACGAACCTATATTCAGGTAAACCAATAAAAAAAAACAAAAAATGGTGACACTTTATAAAAAAAATGTCACAACCAACCCCAGTCTCCCCTACCGGTAAATGTTAACATTTGCCCATTTTGTAATTTTACCGTAACATATATATATATTTATATATATATATATATATATATATATATATATATATATATATATATATATATATATATATTTATATATATATATATATATATATATATATATATATATATATATATATATATATATATATATGGGTGATTCTCTGTAAAGAAGTTTTCGGCCCGGACAAAGTTGCGGTCCGGTCATATTAATTTTGTTTTTTAGAAAAAAAAAAACCTAACAATGATTATAAAAATAACAGTTAGTGATAAGGAATAGAAAGCCCATTGGATTTGTAGCAACTTTTTAAAATATGAGCATTTTTCTTAAGAGTAGTTGCAGGGGACTGTTCGGTATGACAAGGGACTGTACCTAATTAGGGCTTTTAATACCGGAATCCCGGGATCCCGAAAACCGGGATTTTAGTCTATTTTTTCCGCTATTAGAAAATCGGTATTACAAGAAAAATACCGGTATTTCGGTATTTGTGTAAAATATCTTACTTTTTATTTATATTAGTTATTTCAATTAGCAGAACAGAATAAGAACAAGAATAATAAATTCGTATTTATACCTCTTAAATGCATAGTGAAGTTAGTCACTGAATTTCGTTAAAAAGAAACTTGCTTTCCTGTTTACGCGCCATCTCTCATCTCACAGGCACACGATTAACAACACATACATTTAACGATATAAGCTATATTTCTGAATTTATTATTTGCTGTAAATTGCTGTGATGTTTGTTGTTTGAAACCGTAAGTTTTTTATTATACAACATCAAATTTTTATAATGATTTTATTAAGTTTTCGATATACATATACGATACGCGGCGTATCGTACGCCATGTCCACACAAAAAGAGTTCTTCAAACACAAAAGGGCAACGATGCATCTTCGGTTTGGCACTATTTTTTATATGAAACAAATGTTCATCTAGCCAGGTGTAAAGAGTGTTCAAAGGAAATAAAATGTGGTGGAGGCTCTACTAGTGGAGTACATGCTCATTAAAGACAATGCATGGAATAAAACTAAGAAAAAGCAGTGAGGTAACTTTGAATGATAACAATGATCAAGATCAACCAAGTCAGTCTAAAAAACCTAATTTAATTACAAGTTATTTAAAAAGCAATAAAAACGGAAGCCTAGCTAAAGCACTAACTCGAATGGCAGCTCGAGACGGCTTATTATTTAATATTTTGAAAACATCTATTGATATTAGAGAAGGATTAATTGCTCGTGGTTTTAAAAATGTTCCAAAATCAGCAAGTACAATAACAAATATTATACTCGAATATAATAAAACTATTCGAATTACCATGAAAGATGAAATAGCTCAGCTTAAATCTAAAGGCAAACGATTCAGTGTAACATTTGATGAATGGACATCGATTCGCAATCGACGATATCTAAATATAAATATACATACTGCTGGAGGATTTTTTTTTAATTTTGGACTAGTACGATCATTTGGAAGTCTGCCAGCAGAAAGGTGTTTAATGCTGGTTAGAGAAAAGTTAGAAGAATTTGGCTACTGTATTTCTAAAAATATAGTCAGAATAACCACTGATGGGGCATCGGTTGTGGTTAAACTAGGCAAACGTATCGATGCTGAGCATCATATCTGCTTGGTGTAGCTATAACCGATATACTTTATAAGTCATGGTCAGAAGTTCTGACAATTTCATCGTTTGGTTCTGACTCAGAACCAAACGATGAAATTGTTGATAACGGCATGAATGTTGAAGTAGAAGATGATGAGAATGGAGAATATGTTGACGGCGTCGTTATAGAATCTAGTTTAGTAGATACTACGGTCAGTATTAGTCATACTACTATTTCTCTTCTTGTAACAAAAAATAAGAAAGGTAGTCAAAATATTTATAAATGCACCTACTAAAAATGATTTCTATTTTGGTAGAGAAATTGCTTCAAAATTAGACTGTAAAACAAGATGGAATAGCATGTTACTTATCTTAGAAACATTTTACCAATTGAGATATTGTGTTCAAAAAGCCCTTAATGACATAAATTCCGGAATTAATTTTTATGACAGAGACTTTAATTTATTATCTGAAATTATCTGTTCCCTTACTCCTATAAAATTAGCAGTTGATGCATTATGTCACCAAGATTCTAATCTTCTTACAGCAGATGAAACAATAAAATTTATGATGGAACCTCTTCCGAATCAAAATTTTGAAATTGCCAAAGAAGTTTATGACGCTTTAAAAATTCGCATATTACAAAGACGAAATAATTTATCGCAGGTACTTCAGTACTTACATAGTGGAGAACAACATAATAGCCATTTAGTTCAAACTATATTTCTACAGTCACTTAATACGTCAAATAATTCGTTAGATTAAACGACTTTCGCCCGAAACCGCAGAAGAACATGTTGGATCAGATTCAGATAAAGACGAAAATTCCGAAGAATCCTTGGAAATAAATCTGACCAATACATTAAGGACTGGCTCCAACTTTGCTTTTCATGGCCATGACAAATTAAAACTGGAACTTCAATCAGCAATCCAACAAAAACTTTCAGTTCAGCCTAAAATTACAAAAGTGCAAGCAAGGGGTAGAACCAATTATAAAAGACGAAATTGCTATTTTTGGAAAAACAGGAGTAAGATGAAAATATTTGCCCCTGACGTACGACCAATTAAGTACAATTGCACCAACAAGTTTAGAATCGGAAAGGGCGTTTTCTGCAGCAAGTTACTTATACACAAAGATTCGCTCCAGTCTGAACGACAAAACAATTGATTGTTTATGTTTTTTCGGACATATTTTAATAAAACAAACTCAAATTGCGGAATGTAGTAATCTTTATGATAACTTTGTTCCGAATGTTTGCTATAAATAATTTGTTTTTTTTTATATACAGAAGGAGTGTTTAGTTTTTATACTTATTTCATTTAAATATTTTTTTGTATAGTTTATAACTAAATAAATATATTTTTAAGTTTTTCCTTTGTTTTATTTTTAATAAATCACCATTATCATTAATATTTATAAAAATCTGTCGAAAATATTTTTTCTGGTAATACCGGTATCAATACCGGTATTCCGGTTTTGAAAACGAATAATACCAAAATACCGGTTTTCATTTTTGCTCCGGTATTGAAGGCCCTATACCTAATACATCAAAACCACATAATACACAATTTTAATTATTTATTTAGTATGTTCAGTTAGTATGTTCTGCGTTAGTAACTTCAGCTGAATGAAGATCGTCTTCCGATTCAGTAAATACTTCATCCACACTCCATTTGGGTTTTGAGTCATATGTAATACTGCCTATTTTAAAATGGTCACAAGTGTTGCTGTTGCAAAAGCAACTGAGACTTCGTTCATCGTTAAAGTCACACAGCTGGTTGGACCAAGGCTAGACTTCGATAATACACCTACGACTTGATGAACTTTCAAGGTACCTTTAAAACCCTTCTGTTTCGTCGCTTCCATTTCAATATTATCGATGATTTTCTGAATGACTAAACCTAAAATCTAACCTATCAATTACGATACATGTAATGCTAGGGCATCGTTCTTGGATGGATTGTACAAATTGTTCGATATCATTAATATCACCACCAGCGTTTACCACAAAGTCTACCATTCTTTTGCATGTTGCTCGGATACCGTCTGGTGCACCCTTTCCATGTCCACTCTCTGTATAATTCCATGTAAAAACCTCTACTCCTGGAATTTCTTCAGAGATTTTAGTTGCCATTATAAAAAACATTTTTTTGTTACGATACTGCGTAACGGGGCCATCGCTCAAGAAGTGTACGCACTTAATTTTATCCGGAAGATCTTTAAAAATTGGTTGTAAATGTGCCCAAATGGCAGCAGGTGAATGATCTATGTTCTTTGAAACTGTACAATACGAACGTATTGATCCCTTTAGATAAATCACACAGTATGTAGACTTAGCTGAGCTCGCGATCCACCGAAATGAATTGCTTGTATCTCTTCTGCATACTTTGTGCAGTAATTTTCGCTGAAATCCATGTGAATAAGAACATCATCATCTTGAAGGTTAATTTTGAGAGACTTCATCGCATTAAACTGGTGAACAATGTTCCTTTCATGGGCAATGAATTTTTCCGAATCTTCATGCAATTGTATTATTAATTGACGTGGATGGACATCAAAAGATTGCTTTAAATACTTTGTAATTGTTTGTGACTTTTTGGTTTTTAGATCTTGAATCTCTTGCCTCTCAAAAATCCACATTTTATACTTCAATAGTTTTCTATCATCAAACTCTTTTAAACTAGGAGTCCTACTAGTGCAAAACACACAACTTCTTGACAAACATTCTATGCTATATCGATCGCAACATAAATCTTCTAGTAACTTTTGATGATTATTGTAAGGTAATATTTTTGCTTCGTACAATGCGCTCAACTTCGTGTCCAGATTACTATGGACTATACATAGACATGTATCACGATTTTTACCATTAGGCTTGACTACCCAGAAAGGACGTAATCGACAGAATCTTTGATAACTAATGTGGAAGTTATGGGCAAAAACTTTTTTGTATAGGTTGAGCATTGTATCAAGTAAATACCTTTTTTGTTTCTTAAGCTTGTCTTTGGTAATAAATTCCTTTTTTCCTGCTCACATACGACTGTTACTATCGTTTTCATAAAACTCGTGAATCATCTGTTCTACACGTTTTGGGTATCTCTCTCGTCGTAATTTAGGTACGGATAGAGAATTGTACGGTACTGATTTCTTAATACCACTATAAATAGCAGCACTCAGGTATACAATTTCACAGTTCATACTTTTGAATCATCTGACACAGACCATCTGACCCAGACACAGCCTTTTTAAATATTTGCTAATCTTCGATACGTCTTAGTCTAGAATAATTTTCTTTCAGCTGTTTATTAAGAACTTCACCGAATAATGCCTTCTTGACAACTTCTTCTCGACCATCAGGTTGAGTTAACATTGTTTGCATTTAATTTTCGGTGTATCTTCAATACTTTTTCTTCTCTTGCTTTCAAGTCTAGCTAATCTTTCCTTGTACTTCTCAAGTTTTTTTTTCAGTATTCTAATCTTTTCATTTTTCTCTTTGTTTTCTTTCTCCCTTCGCTTTTTTGCCATTTTTCTTCGCTGCATATTTGCACTCGTGACTGTGAGACTTGGAGCTAAAAGAGGCTGTTTTGAAACTGGTGTACTGCATCTTGAAGCTGGTGTGAAGCGTCCTGAAGCTGGTGTGAGGCGTTCAGAATCTGAAAATGGTATGTTTTCACGTGTAATGTTAGTGTTAACACTATTTAATTGTTTTTTTTTTGTTCCGGTAAACAGTACAGTCTTTTTCCAATTCTTGAGGGCAGCTCTGTGCTCACGTGGAGTCATCTTTGACAAGTTTTCGCTGACCTTTTTCTTTTCTTCTCTGGTATTTTAGCCTCTCCTTTTCTTTCATTTCTTCCCTCTTTTGAGGATCGTTTTTTCTTCGTTGATATCTCAAACGTTCTGCATCTCTTTTTTTTAATAATTCCTCTTTGGATAACTTTTTAGGAAGCATGTCTATTTGACGATAACTAACTTGTAATAAATTATTTTGATTATGAGGATATATCAATAAGAATTACAAAAGAGAGACTGCTGTCAATTCGACACAGTCCCCTGGAATAAACAACAGTCCCCTGTCAGAATAAAAATCTGGGGACTGTTGCCAGGGGACTGTTGGCAGGGGACTGTGTATTTTGGTTAAATCGTGAAATATCAAGTTAACTATTGTAATGTATTGAACTTTGTGACTTCTTAAGAAATATGTACATCAATCCTTATCTAATTACATAAAATATTTTAAATTCTACAAATAAATTATTATAAAAAATAATTAGCAGAGGACTGTGCGTCGTAATGACCCCGATGCACGCTCTCTCAACAAACGATGAACTTACATTGAATAAAATGATCACACAGTGCTACTAGCACCACTAACACGAACTTCAAACTAATTAGATTAATTACTACATAAGATAACATGAAGAGGCACAGTGGATAATTTTAATTTTGATATTGAACTTATGGCAGGGGACTGTACTTAAAAATCCTGGACAAAGTTTGATCAAACGATGGGAAGGGAATAAATTGATCTTAGGTATTATTTATTTCGGAATCAAGTAGGTTAATTAATTATCTTTTTAAACATTACGCGTAACATTTTATATCATAAATAAATATCTTGAAATAAAATCGCAAAGTGTTAATTCTGGGAATGGGACAGCAAAGGGGACTGTTTTTTTGGTGGCCTGAGATTTTTTTACTAAAAAACTATAATTAATTCTATTCTAACTGTAACTGCTCTAAAAAGAAATATTCCTACGCTTGCGTTTTGTGATATTTTAATTTATATTATATCAATATATTTAATTTATATACTGAAAAAATGATCCGGACAGCCATTTACGAGCTTACAGAGAATCACCCATATATAATCAATATATTGTAAAAACAATTTACGATTTAATGTGTCAGTGCACAAGATGTAGGTCATACATAAAATAACTGAAGGATTAATATCTAAAAGACAAAGAGCACGATCTAATGATGTCTAACAATAGTACGGACAATCTTCAGTCACTTTTAGCACATGAGTTCAAAATACTCTATGTAAGCCGTTTCGCTGCGTCAAAGCAAGCGACTATGAAACGGTCAAGACCTATAGTGTTAGGGGCTGAAGGCCTGCAGTCTTACAAAAAAACTAAAAAGCGACTAAAAACTGGATGTTAACTTAACTAGTGCTAGATTATCCCGGTACGTCCGATTCAATGGAATTGTGTGCCAAAGCCAAAGTTCTACGCTTGATGATTCGGAGATGTTTGTAGATGAGCGCGAGACAAACCAAATAAATGGTTTCGTGTCAGAATTTTGCAAAAAGTTACTTTTACACTCAGCACTAACCGGATCAATGTTTATTGACATCTCGGAGCCTTGTGTATGCAAAGTATGCTCGATTCAAACACATTTATCTAAAAACAAATTTGGGAATTATCAACATTAGGTGGCAGATCCTATGTGGAGCACGGGTTGTGGAGCACCTATTACGAATCTACCAACATCTTAAGTTAACATCCAGTTTTTAGTCGCTTTTTAGTTTTTTTGTAAGACTGCAGGCCTTCAGCCCCTCACACTATAGGTCTTGACCGTTTCATAGTCGCTTGCTTTGACGCAGCGAAACGGCTCACATAGAGTATCTTGAACTCATGTGCTAAAAGTGACTGAAGATTCTCCGTACTATTGTCAGACATCATTAGATCGTGCTCTTTGTCTTTTAGATATTAATCTTACAATTATTTTATATATATATATATATATATATATATATATATATATATATATATATACTACGATCCTACTATGTGTCATAAAAAATGCAACACCAAGAAGGTAATGGAAGGTTAAGAAGAAGGGAATGGAATTTTTGGACCAAACTTGGCAAAAATGTTTTACTAGTCGAAGGTAGGAATAAATTAAAATTTCAAAGAAATGAAACAAAACATTATTTATTAATAATGTGCTGGACTACCCCTATTAGTTTCACACTCCAGCACTCTTCTGGGCATGGACTCCAGGTTGTCGATTTCTCCCTTAGGTATTGCATCCCAGACAATCTGTAGTTCATGCCGGAGAGCTTCTAGTGTCTGTGGAGGATGGGCTAATTGCTTGAGTCTTTTACCCATCATATCCCCCACATGTTCGATGGGCGAAAGGTCAGGAAATCTGCATGGCCTGGGCAAGATATTGACGTTAGCCTCTTCGAAGCGCTTCATAGAATGCCTTGCAATGTGGGGCCAGGCATTATCCTGTTGGGAAATCGGGTCATCCAGCTCCTGGAGAATTGGAAGGATATGGGGTCCTACCACTTCAGCAACTTATCGGTGACCATTCATATTGCCTCGGATGAATATCAATCGAGACCTGCTTCCATAAACAACAGCACCCCATACCATAACCCCCACTGTGTGGTGCACATGCCGCTCAACAGAAAACTGCACATGGCGACGTTCTCCACGTCTACGTTTGACCCTCATGCGACCATTGTGCATTCCAAAGCAGAATCGGGATTTGTCATTAAAGACCACTATATGCCATTCCACGTCACCAGTCGTCAGGTACACCACTCCAAAAGCTACTGTCGATGACGAACCGTCAGCGAAAGCACAAGATGTAGTTGATAGGACTGCAAGCCAAAATATTTAATTCGTCGGTAAACTGTACGACGGGTTACAGGGCAATGGGCTACAATCGGTCTCTTAATGCTATTAATCGTAGATGGTGGTCCTGGGCATTTGTCGTTTGTAGGCCATGTTCAATAACACCGGACTACAGAGGATTGGCTGCGGTTCTAGTAAGCCAATAATGCGACCCCTGTCGAATTCACTCCCTTGTCGATAATTTTCACGTTGCCGTACTCTAGGCATAATCGCAACCTCAAAACGCGGTCTCAAAAAAAGAAGGTCTAAAAAAAAAGAATTTCAACCAAAAAACAATATCGAAATCGACTTATTCTCGCAAGAAATACACCCGATAATTACGATTTTAACAACAAATAAGACGTCAAATTTGCGATGGCTACTGGATTATTTTAAATGAAAATTGAATCAATTACTACCATTGACTAGTTAAACATTTCTGCCGAGTTTGGTCCAAAAATTCCTTGCCTTCCTTAGTGTTGCATTTTTATGTCATAGAATTCTAAACAGATTTATCCCGTAAACAGCTTTAAAGGTTTTTTTTTAGTCCAGATTAACGAGCTTAATCTAAACTAAACATAGGGCTTCAAACGAGAACGATATTTTTCTCGTCGCGTAAAAGCCAGTCTTGAAAATGATAAGCGACAGCGAGAGTATATGTGGTCTCGCGGGAGAGGGAAAACCTCTCCAGCCAAGAGATCTCCCCTCGAAATTGCATTATGGTAAGGAAGGGCATTAATTATTTACGTCTATCGGAATTCTTAACGCGGGATTTAGTTCCGGTCCAGGCCCTCATCAAGATGGAGGGCCTCCACCGCGAGGTAGTGATCGCATCAGCATACTTTCCTGGCAATGGTATTAGCATACCACCCATGGAAGTACAAAGGCTGGTGGAACACTGTATTAGGAGAAGGCTGCCACTCAGCTTGGGATGTGACGCGAACGCCCACAACGAGATGAGGAGCAGCACGGACACTAATACAAGAGGTGAATACCTTTTATAATACCTCATTAAAGAAAACTTAATAGTGTGCCACATCGGGAATATACCAACATTTGTCAGCAAGGTTAGAATTGAAGTACTGGATATTACGGTAGCACTAACCTAACGGTAGCAACGGATTAGCATCAAACACTACACCGTACTAGAGCAAGCCGTAGGAGAAATAAATGTAGCAATCACCACAGCATTTGAATCCAGTTTTCCGGTAAAAACCGTCTACTATAAGAGCAAAAGTACCTAATTTTTCAACAAAGCTAAGCAGTACGGAAATTGGACATAGGAGGAGCACTAACCTAAGTAAATTGATTCAAAAGAGGAGAGTTTGAAGTGACCATAGGATCATAGAGTCTGAATTGGAAGAAGCGGCGGTGGAAACACTCCCATCCGAAACCCCAGACAAACTGTGTGGCCTATGTTTAGTTCCAAACTAAAAGAGAACGTAGAGCAAGTGACAGTGCGGATAGTCATCAAACACTACACCGTAATAAAGCAAGCCGCAGGAGAAATAAATGTAGCAATCACCACAGCATTTGAATCCAGCTGTCCGGTAAAAACCGTCTACAATAAGAGCAAAAGTACCTAAGCTTTTCAACAAAGCTAAGCAGTACGGAAATTGGACATAGGAGGAGCCCTTGACAACACCTCGCACGAGGCTATCAAAGCGGCTTTTCAAAGAAGGAATATCGACGGTATTACCTCAAAGTGGATGGGAGAAAAGCTGAGAACTAGAATGGCGAAAGCACAAGTGGCGAAAGAAGAAAACACAACTCGAGAGTGCCCACAGGGAGGTGTGCTATCACCACTGATGTGGAGCCTGGTAGTTGATGAACTACGGGCTAGGCAGAACGACCTAAACATTAAATGTCAAAGTTACGCCGATGACATAGTCATCATAGCCAGACGGAGTTTTTAGATACCTCAAAATAACTAGTAGATGGTGTGAAACAGTGGGACTGACACTCAACCCGAGTAAAACAACGGTGATACCATTTACTAGAAATTGGAGCTTAAACTGCCCCCAGGCCATACTGTTAGATGGGAGGGCAGTAGAAAACAAAAAGGAGATAAGGTATCTGGTTATAATACTAGATAGCAAACTCCTATGGAATAGGCACGCTGAAGAAACGGTAGGAAAAGCCAGACGCGTTCCGATGGTGTACTGAAATCTGGCATGAAAAACGTGGGGTTGTAACCCCACAATTTTGCGATGGATGTACACCACGATAGTGAGACCTGCGATCACTTACGGGGAACAGTTGCGTGGGGAAGTAGAACCAATCTGTTCTCTATGAAGAAGCATCTTGAGAAGGTTCAATGACTGGCGTGCGTTTGTATAACGGCGGCGATGAGGTCGTGCCCGACAGCCGCCATGGATCTGCTGCTGGATCTTACTCCGTTGCACTTGTCGTAGAGGGGACCGCCAGATCGGCGATTGTTAGGTTCATCAAGGAAGGAATAAGCAGAGGTAAATTAATCTGTAGCAGAGTCACAGGAACAGGATTACTGGCAAGATCCCCTGGCTGGAAGTACCGAAAGACGAAATGGTACGCAAGTACCATTTCGAGAGAAACTACACAGCATTGTATAGTAGTAAAGCCGATTAGAGCGACGAATCAGCAGCATAGCAAATAGAGCAAAGTGCTATCAAGTTGTATACGGATGGTTCGAAGAAAAAGGAAGTTACTGGTGCAGGAGTGTTTGGACCTCGTACGAAATACTTTGAATCCATGGGAATCTACCCAAGCATCTTCCAAGCAGAGGTACATGCAATCGAATGATGTGCACAAATTAACATCGACAGTAGCTATCGCAAAAAACAAATTGCTCTCCTGTCAGATAGCCAAGCACCCATCAAAGCCATTAGTTCATACACCATCATATCCAAACTGGTGTGGGACTGTGTTGGAAAGCTAAACAGGCTTGGTAGAGAAAATAGAGTAACACTATACTGGGTACTATGACAAACTGGTATAGATGGAAACAAAGAAGCCGATCACCTGGCAAACAAGGGATCTAGTAATCCCTTTATAGGTCCGGAACCCTTTTGGGGCATGAGTATGAACACCATCCAAAAAAGCTTATATGAAAAAATAATAGAACATTGAATGAAAACCTGGGAAGAACTTCCAGGGCTAAGACAATCCAAAGTAATGCTGGGATTCTTTAACCAGAAAAAGAACAAAAGCTTGCCTGAAACTAAACAATAACAAACTTATAATTCTGACAGCTGACAGGTGTCCTGACGGGACACTGCAGACTTAGAAAACACCTCAAGGCCATGGGATTAGAGGATAATGATAGATGCAGATTCTGCGGCGCAGCAGAGGAAACCCCCATACAGCTACTCAAAGACTGCGGAGCACTGCTCCGCAAGAGACAGATGTATTTTAGGGTGCACTGCTTGAACGCAGAGGAGTTTCAGTCCTTGAATCCCACCCAGATCCTGAAATTCCTAGGGGAATCAGGAGTAGAGGAGGCGCTCTAAATGGGTAAGTATACCAACAATTAGAGGAAGAGGGAGGGGTACGGCAGATCTATGAAGGTGGCAGTACAAGTCAAATCAATTTTGAGAGAGAATCCGAAAAGTTAGTCGTCTGAACGAAAGTAAATCATTCAAAAAATGTATTGATAATCTATACAATAATTCAGCAAAAACATCAAAACATTGGAAAGCTGATTTTGATGAGTATTTACTACTGAAAAGACAAGATGGCCAAGAATTTATTCATAATGGCAACATCAGTTTATCAGTTAAAAGATAATGATGCGATGATGAAAAGAAGGATGATGTGATGATTATTATGTTTAAAATTCTTGGTCATCTTGTGATTTAAAGTGTAAAATTTCAGTTAGTTAAATTATCAAAGTTCATTGTTTCGTAACTTGTAACTTCAAATATTGTAACCTGTATGAATGAATAAAGTATTGCAAGATTGTATTTTATTATATAACAATTATCTATATATGAATTATTCACGCATATATTAATGACAATAAAATTAATGATTAGGTACCTAGTTTTGGACTATCTTAACAATGAGTTCTAGGAAGAACGACATTTGACGAAAGGAGACGAGACGAGACGAATCAAACGGTTACGGGAGCGAGAACGAGACGAGACAAGCGCTTCCTAGAGAGTGAGAACTAGGCTGAGACGAGAGTAATTTTTTCTTAACCATCGAGAGCGAGACGAGATTTTTGAAACTCTAGCTATATCTCGGCCCGTGTAAAGCCCTAACTAAACATTATACGGATAATCGTCCAATGTACATTTAAAAGAAGTCTAAAAGTTTATTGAAGTAGTTTATCGAAAAATTAATTTTTTATTGCGAAATTTCAAATTTAAATCCTTACAATTGTGAATTTTATAAGGCGATTTATTCGAAAACTGTCTTCTTCTCTAAGTTGCGAAGTTTGGCAATCATCAATGCTATTTTTATTAAAAGCTGAATTGACAATCGAATAATTCTTCTACTTCCTTGGATCTTTCCTTGCATGATCAGCTGCAGCAGTTGGAATTTCTGTCCTCTTATTATGTGGCCCAAATAGTCAAGTTTTGGTCTTTTGATGGTTATTAGCATTTCTCGTTGTTTAGCCATTCTTCTGAGGGTCTCAACATTAGTAATTTTGTCGGCCCATAACACCTCTAGTGTCCTTCGCTAATTTTCGGGCTATTTCGATCCTTATTCTTATTTCTTGAGTTAAACCGTTGTTGTCCAAGTTAGTTTTCACAAAAATTTGTGTACATGGTAAATGGAACGACCATGAATGTGGCCATTCCCGTAAACCCTATGTGTCTTTGAGGTAATCATGAATTGCGTTTTACTTTTATTTAATGTCAGACCTTTCTCTTCACTGACTGGTACTAGTTTGTTTAGAATTTGTTGTAGGTCTTGTAACGTTTCCGATATTAGTACTGTTACTAATTAGATCTTAAACAAATTATATTATTAGATCTTGAACAAATTTACTAGTCTCCGTATCAACTTTAGTAGTTCTGTTGGTACTTCTTTTGGTCCTGGCGTCCGAAAACGATCACGGATAATTAAAAACGGACTACGGTATCGTTCTCAGGAGTTACTTTTCTGTGAATCCACTTAGATTCTCTCCGGAAAATTCATTACGTTTTCAGTTCTCTACCAGAGCGACAAAATTTCAAGAAATTTCGATATATTTTACCACTTCTATCAATTCTTATCTCGCCAGGGACACAAGTAGCAATTTCAGAAACATCTCATCAAAAAGTCTA
>OX155892.1:54055582-54220582 GCA_944588485.1 Phosphuga atrata
TTAATCGCGCTGGTGGATGATTATGTGCACCATAAAATGCACGTAATTCTCGAGGAGTTTTTCGAATTGAACCTTGGTTTTCAAAATAAACTTGAACAATTTGCAAACGTGATTCCAGATGAGTCTATTCATGACGAATTGCCAAACTAAACTAACCCAAAAACTATCGGGAACTGTTACAGAAAACAGTGTTGACAATTTAATGTTGTCCACCTTTAAAAAATTCAACCGCTCGATTTTAAGAGAAAAGGCTGGATTTCAACTAAAATAAGTGAGTTATTATTACGACGTAATATATATTATATTACCAGTGTTATCTGCGTATGTTGCTGTTATAAGTATCGTCGTCTATAGAATGTTTAATACTAGACCAAGTACGCTTATATTGGATTTAGTTCGGTGTCATTTAAATATGAATTAAGTATACCATAAATGCGAAGTTGGAGCTATTGTGTTTTATATACTAGTTCAGTAAATCTTATCTTAACACATGCCAGAAAAATATTGCTCCATGTGATACCCGCTTGGTCAGGGTTGGTTACGAAACAATAATTACGGCAGCTCTGGAACAGGCGGTATCGCCAGAAGAAGGAGACGGTAACACATACTTATCGTTATTAAATATTATTGCATTTATATTGATTTGTGCAATTTATTGAGTTTAAAGGTCTATTAAAAATAAATATCCTAATATTTATTAATTAATCCATTTATGAATAGGACAAAATTATCACTTTAAATGAAAATAGCATCCCTATCGAATATGGTATTGTACAGTCATGCAGAGAGATTGGAAATGATTCTGATTTATGGTGATACCAGCAAAAACTCTTTGCAAGGGCAGGAACATTATGCGCAAAGTTATCCTGTCAGAAAACAAACGTAGAAACAGTGATTGCTGTTCTGGCTGCAGTAGTTCATAATTCGCAATTAGGTAGTTGATAAAAAGACCGATATTGCGGAATTTCCAATGTGAGTGTTTCAAAAGAATATTAAGACGTCATAAATTTCATTCGTACCATATTTCCTTGCATCAGGACCTTCATGGTGCCGATTTTGAAACTAGGGTTCAGTTCTTAAAGTACCTGTGCGTCAGTTACAAATGAATCCGATTTTTTTCGAAGACGTTTTATTTACTGATGAATTCACTTTTACTAATCATGGACAGTTGAATATGCAGTTGAACATGCACTATTGACCAATCGTAAATTCAAAGTTGTTTCGGAAAATTGTGCAACAGCGTACTTAGTGTATTAATGTGTGCTGTGGTATAATTGAGTACCGGATTATTAAAACTTTTTTCATAGACGGCAATTTGAATGGCCGGAAATACGTCTATTTTGAACAACACTTTAATTTTGGAATTGCTGCAAGATGTCTCGATAACTCTGCATGCCTTATATGATCCAGCTCATTGGGCAGTTATAGCTCGTAAAATGTTAAACCGAAAATTTCTAGGACGCTGGATTGGGAGAGATCCCTTGGTTTGTTCGTTCGCCGAATTTAACACCAATTGATTTATTCTTATAGGGAGCTATAAATATGGGATGTTACGATGAAGCCGGGGCAAATATAAATACAAATTTCAAAAGCCCGCGCCGCTATCACACCAGAAAATATTCGAAGCTTCGAAGCAAGATTCATCTGACATTTTCAAAAAAGGGGAGATTATGTTTGTGTCAATTACGTGTACATTTAACTTTAATCCTAGTTTGATAATTTATTAGAATAAATATTAATAATAGTCATTATCTCCACATGATATGGATGATGATATAATTAAAATAATATGGATACAAAATTTTTCACTCAATTTCCAATTTAATTATTTAACACAGATAGATAGATGGACAACATGGAATTTTTGTCTTGGTGCCGAAAAATTAGTACTATTTATAAGAATAAAAACCATTAGATACTACAGTAAAAAATAGTGTTAAATCTGCACACTTTGCCATCGTGATGGTGAAATGGCAAATCAATCTTAAGCACAAATCAGCTGTGAGCTATGAATTTGCTGTGGTGGGAAATGTGTTGCCGGTTCGAAAACAACAACCTTTATAGGACAAACTGAATTATTTAATTTTTAACCCCTGGCACAAGAAGAAGGATATTATAAGTTTGACGAGTCTGTCTGTCAGTCTTCCCGTCTGTTCGTCTGTCCGTATGTGGCTGTTTATGGAATGCTCCTAAATTTCTTAGCTATAATTTATGAAGATCTGTTTAGGCGTTTGATGATGATCGGCTCATTTCCTACTTGACAAAACTTAATCTTTTTTTGTTAATAATCCCCACCAATCACGTATTTGCGAACGAAATTTCAAAGAGGAAACATTAATCTTGTATTTAGAAACAAATTGTTAAAGAAAAGAAAAAAGTTCGAATAATAAAATAAAATAAAATTAAAAATTGTAAAAAAAGTATCCACGACACAAAAAACTCTAAAAAGTATGTAAAGAAAACATGACACTCATATACTGATGTCTTTAGTTTTCTTAAGTTTGAATCAGCCGCTCCATGGAAAGACCGACAATTGATGAAACGGACTAAACGTCAGTTGACACAACAGATAATTAAAGGTGAACATTTTATAAATTTGTTAAACTAGTTAATACTTGAATTAGAAACTTTAAATGTTGTTTCTCTTATTCTTATAGGTAAGATGAATCATTGTAAATCGTTGAATGTTGTAAATCGATGAATCATTGTAACTATTGTAAATAAATACTCTTATTCTTATAGAAAAACGCAATTTCGTTTTTAATTTCTAAGAAACTTGGGAGTATAGCAACCATATTACAAAACAACATTTTTTTTCGGATATTTCAAGAGAAAAAAAGATGGAAAAGCTCAGGTTTGAATTCATAGTCAAGGCATTGCCCACTGGAGGAAAAACTAATGTCATTACTATAACCTCAATTGAGACAGAAGACAAAGAGATTTTCAATATGCCACCTGAATTCGAAAACATTACACATCATGAAAAGTTAAAGAATACAGCTGCTTTTAAAAAAGTAAAAGCAACTCTAACAAAAAGGGGTACTTTAAGAAGAGTTTGGATTACTTTGAACACAGATACTTTGAAAGAATATAAAGATGAAGATGGGAATATACACTTCCATAGATATTTATTAGAAGAACAAGAAAAATTTCTGCAAACAAAAACAAATGAGTAATCAAAATCAGAAGTCCTTAACAAAAAAGAGATATTTGAAAAATTTGTCCTTGAAACATTTAATGGTGAGAATAATAATGTATTACAATGGATGGAAACCTTTGAAAGTGAATGTACACGGATCAATATAACCCAAGATATAGATAAAATTGGAATTTTAAGACTGTTTTTAAAAGGCTCATGTACCAACTGGTACAGTTCAATGCTTATAAAATATACATTGGACTCTGATTGGGGAAAATGGAAGAAAATATTCTATGATTTATTGACTTATGCAGATAGAGATTGGACTCCGGTGAAATACGCCATTAAATTTAAATATATTAATGGTTCCTTATTAGAGTATGCTCTAAAAAAAGAAAAACTTTTATTAGAAATAAACAAATCAGTGGACAAGCTCATGTTGATTGATTAAATTGCTGTGGGACTTCCAGATTACATATTTAATAGAATAGACGAAACAAATTAAAAGAGACCGAAGATATTTTTAATGAAATAAGAGGTCTAGAACAACTAGTGAAAACAAAAAGTTGGGATAAAAAAGAAAAGATACCAGCCCCCAGAAAAGCACCCAGAAAACAAAATGGAAAAAATAGAAAAACTAAAACCATGCAGAATATGTGAAAAGGAGAAGAAAGGTGTACGTTACCACGTTGAAGAAAATTGTTGGTTTAAAAATAAACAATATGAAAATCGAAGAGATCAGGTAAGAACTGTTAATAATTCAGAACTAGAATTGAATGAAGAAAATCCAAAAAACTAATAATACCACCATTAATAAAAATCAAATTGCTATTGAATGATACCTTAGAAGTTTCTGGAATCTATGACTCTGGATCAAAAGTGTCTTTAATTAATACAAAATTATTTTTATACTAAAAATAAAAAAAGAGAAATCAGGTTATCCACAAATAGTTAATTTGAGGACGATTAATGGTGTAAAGAAAACAAATGGTATAGTAATACTGAAAATAAAAATCTACAATATTGAAAAAACGATGAATATATTTGTTGTGGATAATGAAAATTTTAATTACGATTTTTTTATTGGTTTGGATTGTATCAAGAATTTTAAATGAACAAAAATGAAGATCTAAAGATCACACAATATATCACACCTAAAGAAAATAAAAATGTCAGCATTTCTGATGTTTGAAAAGATGAAAAGGCTTTGGACTCTAAGGTAGTGAAGCAAGGAAACATTGAACAAATATAAGGTAAATTTCAATGAGCATATAAATGCTAATGATTTTGAAATTTCAATAAATCATGTAGATCTTGATCAACAATCAGAAATAGATAAGTTGATTGACAAATACAAACCAGAATTTGGTAAAGACAAATATGATGTTGGTACTGTAAAAGATTATGAAGCTTATATTGACTTAATGGTAGACAAATACTGTAACAAACGTCCATACAGATGCACAATTAAAGATCGACAAGAAACAAACATCTAGGCTATGTATAGATTTTAGAGAATTAAATAAAATTATTGTTCCCCAATCTCAACCTTTTCCATTAATTGAGGATTTAATGATAAAGACTAGGAACTGTAAATATTTTTCTAATTTAGACATAAATTCAGTATTCTGGTCAATTTCTTTGAAATTACAAGACAGACAAAAAAATGCATTTGTAACTTAAGAAGGTTATTTTCAATGGACTTGCCTCCCATTTGGTTTGAAGACAGCCCCAGCTATTTTTCAAAGAATATTGAGCAACATCAAAAGAAAACACAAACTGTCGAACTATGTAGTTAATTATATAGACGACATCCTGATTTTTTCAAAAACTTTTGAGGAACATATATCTCATCTATCAAAACTACTGGAGGCAATACTAATTGAAGGTTTTAGACTCAAATTCTCTAAATGCACTTTTGCAGAAAATTCTGTAAGATACTTGGGTCATATAATAGAAAATAATTCTATCAGACCACTCAAAGATTATTTAATTGCTGTCAAGAACTTCCCAATTCCAGAGACAAGAAAGAACATACGTCAATTCTTAGGGTAAGTAAATTATCATCATAAATTTGTTCCAAATATTTCAGTAATTCTAGATCCACTACCCAATTTATTAAGAAAAGATGTGAAATTTATCTGGTCAGAAGAATGTCAAGAATCTTTTGATAAAATAAAATCATTGCTCTGTTCACAACCAATTTTGAGAATTTTGGATCCAGATTTACTAATTGAGATATACACAGATGCAAGCATTAAAGGACAGTAAGTCAGTGGTATATTTTTCAAAAAAACTGAATGACGCACAAAAACGAAAAAAGGCAATATACCTAGAATGTTTAGCTATAAAAGAAGCGGTAAAATACTGGCAACATTGGATTATTGGAAAGGAGTTTCTGGTATATTCCGATCATAAACCTTTAGAAAATCTGAACATAAAGGCTAGAACTGATGAAGAACTTGGAGATTTGACATATTACTTATCTCAAAATAATTTTAAAGTAAAATATAATCCAGGAAAATCTAATCAAGAAGCAGATTGTTTGAGCAGAAATCCGGTTTTAGAACCTTATGAAAATACAGATGAAATTCTGAAAGTAGTAAATCTAATCAATCTGAGAGACATAAAATATGATCAAAGTACAAATACCGAACTACAAAATAATATAAATAATTTTAAATTGAAGAAAGGCATTTACTATAAAAAATTTAAAAATACAGATAAAATTTTGTTATCAGAAGATTTTAGTAAAACAATAATAAAAGATGTACACAATACATATTGCCATATAGGAACAACACAAATGTTAAATAAAATAACACCATTTTATACAGCAAGAAACATCACTGCTAACATAAAAAATATCTGTGAAAAGTGCGAAATCTGTATAAAAAATAAATCAAGAAAAAAATCTAAATATGGTTTCATGTCACAATTGGGTCCAGCAACATATCCATTTGAAATTGTATCCATTGATACAATTGGAGGTTTTGGGGGATCTCGTTCAGCAAAGAAATATTTACATCTTCTAGTTGATCATTTTACGAGATATGCCTACATTTTAAAATCTAAAAAACAAAACTCCAATGATTTTATAAAATTGATTAAGAAAGTGGCACAAGTTGACGATATAAACATTATTTTGACGGATCAATATCCAGGGATAAATTCCAAAGAATTTAAACGATTTACAAAAGAGATAAATACAAAAATTATTTTTACTGCAGTTGATGCAGAGATGTAAAGAAAACATGACACTCATATACTGATGTCTTTAGTTTTCTTAAGTTTGAATCAGCCGCTCCATGGAAAGACCGACAATTGATGAAACGGACTAAACGTCAGTTGACACAACAGATAATTAAAGGTGAACATTTTATAAATTTGTTAAACTAGTTAATACTTGAATTAGAAACTTTAAATGTTGTTTCTCTTATTCTTATAGGTAAGATGAATCATTGTAAATAAATACTCTTATTCTTATAGAGAAACGCAATTTCGTTTTTAATTTCTAAGAAACTTGGGAGTATAGAAACCATATTACAAGTATAAAAATAAAATTTCTCTGTAACGATTTTAACTTCATTAAAAGTACCTACCTATTAATATTTTTATGATGAGCGTACCCGCGCCGGGGGACTGCTAAGTAAATCAAATAATAAAACCAGAATACAAAGAAATAAAAGGCAGATTGATAAGTGTTTAATATGAGAGGCAGTTTCCTCCTCTTATAGGCTGCACAGTGGTTCATCTCCAGATCCCCATTTTATGCAGATATTCTCGTAGAGTACTCGTAGTGGTATGCCTGACTAGTTAATTGAGAACTAATATAACCGATGCACATGATATAGAGGAAGTCGCCACAACACTTGAAGAGGCTATCATAAGCTCTTATCATGACAGCTGCCCACAAGTGAAGCGAACCAGGAAACGAGAAGTAACCTGATGGAGGGAGGAACTTAAGCAGAAAAAGAGCAGAACCAGAAAACTCTATAATAGTGCAAAAAGACAGACAAGTGAGCCGATCATGCGGCAGCTCTCACTGACTGCAACAAATCAATACGGAATGCTAAAAGGGATTCCTGGAGGAGGCAATGTGAAGATATCGAAAGCACATCAGTAAGTAGGCCAGCCACAATTGTGATGCGCTTCCTTTTCAGTTGCAGGAGTTTTCAGCATTCGCTTGGTATGTTTCTGTTCATTTGTTTTATTACACCGGTGCTTAGTAGCTACCCATTTACAGATTATATGACGGGCTATGGTTTCGGTAATGATGGAGTCCCTGCTAGCACTGATGTTTACTTTGTTAGCACCATCCTTTGCTAACTTGTTCGCCATTTCGTTTCCTACCAGTCCCCTATGGCTCGGTACCCAAGCAAGAGTGACCTTGTTGTGTTTTGCCAGAGTCTTGAGGTTCTGTAGGCAGTTCCAAGTTGTTTCAGATTTAATCTGGCGCGTTAAGGCATTTATAGCAGCCTGTTTTTACTGTTTCTACTTTTGTAGTTCATCATTGGATTTTCACGGGCACAGATCGCGATGGCGTGAATTTCCGCTTGGATTGCCGTGGTATGTGATTCCAAGGGCACAGATAACCTGTACCTCAGGGACGGTACGTAGATTCCTACGCTAGTTCCACTGTCATTTTTAGAGCCGTCTGTATACCAGTCCAGCCCACCTTGACACGTAATTGTTTTCTTACCTTCCAGCCAACGTAGTTGTGTTTTGAAGGGTAGATCGAATGATAGCCTTCTCGACAGTCTCCCTCAATATTGAGGTATGGCTCTGATATTACATTCGTTATCGTAGTGTGCCCTGACTTCGCTAGAGCCTCCCAAGTGCCATTATACCTGCGTCTGAAGGCTCCTATTCTTGCCTCACCCATGATGAAGATATCTGGGGAAGGCAGGCCTGTTATAACTTCCAGAGCTGCAGTTGGTGCGGTTCTTAAAGATCCCGTAATTGCTAGGCATGCCAGAACTAACCCCTCCGAAATATGCAAAATATAACAAAAATATTATATTGAAATCAGGAGGGACGAGTTGAGACGACTATCTTGAAGAGGGCATGGTAGATGTGGAGTTTAGAAACCCTTGTGTATCGGTTTAAGAAAGTAAATTGGTACATTTCTGCAAAACCGCCCTCCCCCCTCCCGAAATATTTTCCAAAAACAAAATGGCGGATGCAATATGGGGAACATTTTCCTGAGAAAATGCTTGCATATCTTGACAATTGGATAGGAATGAGTTTTAGGATAAATAATATTTAATATTTTTAGTAAATAATTTTAGTTGTTCAAAAAATAATGAAAAACAAGGAATTATATCTTTTGTTACAACCAAAACATTTCAAATTATTCGCTTTCGGAAACATCAGCACCACAATTGCTGTAGCTTCCATCCTCGTGTGTTTCATTTTCATTGCCTTCATTCTCATTTTCTCGCATGTGACTTCTACAATTATTGAAGCTGGGACCAATTATTGAATTGCTTCGGGTGATAATGATTTCCATTTTCTCGTGGGTGTTTTTCACAAATTTGAGATCCGTGGAGACAATGCTACCAAAAGCTTTCTAAAAATTTATCGGTTATTTAGTCGATGCACTTTAAAATATAAATGTGAGAATTTCTCAATTTCTTAAATGATTTGATAAAAAAATATGCTGAAGACAGAATAACAGCTAGGTCCATAACCTGTCCTAGCAGACAATTCTTGATTTTCTCAAGCAATAAATGACTAATAAAGCAAGCCTAATCAAGATTATTGCACACTCATCAGTCCTCATTTTTTCGCATCTCTCCTTGAACATGAATCTTCGAGCTCAAAACGTTATAATTTTTGTTATGAATTATTCCTAAATACTTGCTACATAGTAACAATATATTTACAGCTAATTATGTATTTTATGTAAATTCTACATACCTTTCTGTGTCCCAGCCATATTGCAGAATTAAAATCGAATAATTTTTCACCGTTTAGTACACAATCAAAGTTTAACGTATTTTCACTTGTGTTGCGCGCACGCAGTCGACTGCTTCATTTGAAATGCTAATTTGGGTTGGATATTGATACCTGCATCGTTTAGTTCCCGGAATCCGATGACCCCAAGGGTTCTCTAATAAGATGCATTCTCAGAATCGCATTAATAAATAATTGTTTTTTGAAGTTTTGGCCAGTTTTCTTGGATTTTATCCCACTGTGCGTCGCGGCCAGCTGCTTTCTATGCGCCAAAAGTACTTAGGGCCCATTCAATTCTTTCATATGTTATTACCTCTGGACACCTGCCAGTCGCACCTCGTCCCTCATTTAGGAGGGCGTACAGTGTGGCATTCAGGATTTGCCATTGTAGGTTCAATCACAAGATAGCCTGGGAAGTGGGCTGAACAAAATTTATATAGTCTCTTTTCCATTGGATGTGTGTTGGGTTTATTAATAGTACCAATTGGACTGGTCGGATTTCTAACCAGGAGTCGTTGGATTCTGGCTGTTTCAGATGTGCTTTCGACACATTGCCTCCTCCAGGACTCCCTTTTAGCTTTCCGTAATGATTTTTTTGCAGTCAGTGAGAGCTGCCGCATGATCGGCCCACTTGACTGTATTTTTTTGCCCTATTATAGAGTTTTCTGGTTCTGATCTTTTTCTGTTAAAGTTCCTCCATCCATCAGGTTACTTCTCGTTTCCTGGTTGGCTTCACTTGTGGGCAGCTGTCATGATACGAGCTTATGATAGTCTCCTGAAGTGTTGTGGAGACTTCCTCTATATCATGTGCATAGGTTATATTAGTTCTCAATTAACTATTATACAGCTTCAGCTCTTCCCTATACTGCTCCCAGTTGGTTTTGCGTGGATTGGGGTACATTACCTTGGTCTTGTCAGTGTCCTTGACTTCTAGAAATATGTATCGATGGTCCGATAACGACGGGTTTCCGGACACATACCACTTACTAACTGTGCATTAATGTATGGAGACGCCCAAGTCATGTCTATAACCTCTTTCGGGCGTTTTGTTTGAAAGGTGAAGCTGTTAACTACATTAAATATTACCGTATTAGTAGACACTAAATATCTTAGTAAGGATTCACTTCTTTTGTTGGTCTTGGTGCTACCCCAGACTATGTTCTGGGCGTTGGCATCCATTCGAATTAGGATCTGGAGGTTGGATTCCTTGCAGTGTTTCACTAGTCGTTCCAATTCAGCAGTTGGTGGTGGTCCAGGTGCAGCGTATGATAGATAGGCATAGGTCACAGTTAGCGCCCTGGCTGCCCCTCCAACACGATACCTAATTCTGGCCGTGGCAAGATCTTGGGAACAATGATCGTGTAACGTTAGAATGTCAATATCATTCCTAGCAAAGATGCAGGATCTGATATTGTGACAGGTGTAGTCGTAAATTAACTTACCCCTGGTTTTATCCAGTCCCAGAATTCTCCCTCGATTTATCCAGGGTTCTTGGATCAGGACTATGCCGTTGTCATCGGCAGCAAGGATTCTACATAGGGAAGCAGAGGCCGCCGCACTATGTTGAAGGTTTATTTGTAGTACCTTCACTAGTGAGCTACTCTACCTTCCTCCATACCACCTGCAAGGTAAGCTGATTTAAAATAAAATAGGCTTTACAGCCCCTCTTTTTCAGCTCTCTTAAGGATGCAGAATCTATGTAGAGAATCAGTGTGGTTCCCTTACTTCCAGTATGACTACTGACAATACTCCAATCATCTACGTTTAAGCCCCTATTTTAGGTCTTAAGTAGAGGGAGTATTTTAGCTGGTTCTTTTGTTCCCATGAGTTGAGTTCGATGGCAACCCAAACCCGAACCGTGGTCGCATAGACAATGTCTCTAGCGGTTCCCGCTTTGAGGATTGCCCTCTACCAAAGTTGAAGTTTGGCCACCCGTTCCACAAGCCAGCCCTTCGATTCTCCTTCGGCACACGTATCGGAAACGCCCTTGTTGACAAAGCTATTGACGAAATGAGGTCCTGTGCCTGGTTCGCAGCTCTAGATCTCCTTCATTAAGTCTTCTGGCAGTAGTTTCCCCTGCTCTTTTGTTACCTTGTTCCTCCGCTCCGGATATTTCCTCCGGCCATTTTTTGTAGCAGAGAGAGAGAGAGAGAGAGCGCCGCTGAAGGACTGGCCAGATCTGTTGTGTAAGCTGGTACTAGGCATGTCTCTCGGCGATCTCCCGGACTCTTCGTCTTGTGAGGTTTTGTGGTTGAGGTCTTGTGGTTGAGCGTAGCTCTGTCTGGGCGACGGTGTACTGCCCTCAGACCTCATTCTTTTGTTTGCGGCAGTTCCAGACCCCCTCCTGTCATAAGTGCCAGCTGGTGCGTCTCTCCCTGCCGTTGGCTTCCTAGGCACTTGCGGTTGCGGATCCAGTTTGCCTCTTTCAACCTTCTTAATCGACTTCCTGCGTTGAGCCCCAGATGCCCTTATCTGCTTGCCCATATCTTGTTACCTCTAGTTTTTGCATACTAGAGTCAGCAAGGTTTGTGTCATCATCTTCCGTAGGTCTAGTGTCTAGTGGATGAACCACATCCCCTAGGTTGTGATGTCCTTGGAGAGGGAGTACTGACGCTGCAAACCTTAGCGCTGGCCTCCGTTCCTGTTGTCGTCCTGTGAGCCGAAGTGAGGGTAGTTGTCCCTGCTTCTACTCTAGGATGTTCTACTTGGTCCACATCCCTAGGATGTTCCCCAGTAGTTAGTTTTGTTTTTATTGTTGTTTTATCGGTTTCCATTTTTTGTCCCACGAGTAGCCAGGGAAATAAATTGGCCGGCAGAGCCCACCATGCTGGAGTAAGTCCATAGTTACCGGGAGGGCGCCTTTTTTCCCGGATGCACCGCTAACGACACTGAAATTACCCCAGTGCCTTTCATCCATCACCACGGTAGCTTTTAGCTTGGATTGAGGGGTTTTGAAGGCGAGAAAGACAGATCAAGTCGACCATATGGTCTGAAGTTAACAAGAGTTGGGCCAAGAGAGGCCTAGACAGGATAGAGTAAGGAGAATAGGTGAAGATCTATCGTAAGTCAGGAAGAGTTAGACGACAGATCGCCAGCTGGGGCACCCCGTTTTTGCTCGAAAACTGTTTTGCCAGTTGCGAACCTCTCGGGTTTGGAAGTTCTTAGTTGTTCGGCACCCAGTTCACGTTGGGACACGAGTAGCCCGGCCTGGGCAGTGCTATTCGCGTCAGGACGAAGGGTCATCGCGAAATTAAGCCACCGCACCGCTCCAATAGCGGGGGGTATTAATAGTTACTTTTAGTTATCCTAAAATGTCAAGAGATAAATTTATTTTTTATATATATTATTATTATTATCGATAATTCCCCTTTAAGGAGAGCGCTAAAACACAATCAATTAACATAATAATATATATTACATAAGTAATTGTTTCTGTCTTCTTCTTTCTGCCCAGAAACTTCTCATATATTCACTGTGTTTCTTCTTCATCTCTTCTATCCACTTCTTTCCTGTTTCCTCCTCTTTGGGAGTGTGTTCAAACTTCTGTTTTCTGATTTTTTCTCTGTATTTTTTCCTGTCGGTCATGTCTTCTGTGGAGATGTTGAGTATCTTGAGGTATTCCAAGGTTTCCTTTACCCAGTTGGTTTTCACTGTATTTGACATCACTATGTTAAAAAATTTCTTAGTCAGTCTGTTTTCATTCATCCTATATATGTGTCCATAGAATTTTGCCCTTCTTTTCCTGATGTTGTTAGTAACCGTCTCTATTTGTTCGTACAGTTCTTTTGTTGGTCTCTTTATCCAGATCCCCTCTTTCTGAACCGGCCCATAGATCTTTCTTAGTATTTTCCTCTCTTGTTTTTCTATATCCTTGATTTTGGTTCGTCCCTTGATTACCGTTGTTTCTGAGGCATACAAGGCCTCTGGTAGAACTACTACTAGAACTGGTATTGCAGTGTCTTAATTTAGCATTGATAGAGATACTCCTTTTGTTGTAGTGGTTCCATGTAAGTCTGTATGCTTGTTGTATTTTTTGACCCTTTCTTCATTGGATTTTGTGTTCAGTCCTGTTTTCTGTATAATCTCTCCCAGGTATTTGAAACTGTCTACTTGTGTTGTCTTTCCATACTTAGTTATAAGTGGGTGCCTGTCTGTGGATTTTGTGTCCATGTACTTTTTTTTCGTAGGAGATTTGTAGCCCTGCTTTGGATGAGATTTCGTGGAGTGTCTCTAGAGCTACTTTGGCTTCTTTTCTACTATTTGCCATGATGGCTATATCATCAGTGAATGCCAAACATTTTATGTTTACGATTCTATCCTTGTGTCTCTCCATCTTTACCCCACTGACTCCTTTTTCCCATATCCTGATTATTTTCTCTAAAACTGAATTAAATAGAATGGGTGAGAGGCCATCTCCCTGTCTCACTCCTGTCTTGATTTCAAATGGTTCTGAGACCTCTCCCATGAACTTCAATTTTGATGTGGTATTTGTTAGTGTTTCCTGGATTAGATTTCTGGTTGTCCACCTTCATTTCTTTCAATGTGTTGAAGAGTGTTTTTCTATCTATGGAGTCGTAGGCATACTTGAAGTTGACGAATATTACTGTGGTGTTTCTGGTCTTTCTCGTTGTTAGTATTGTTTTCAAGCACCAGATCTGTTCACTGCATGATCTTCCTTTCCTGAACCCTCCTTGTTATTCTCCTATCTGTGGGTCTATCTGAGGTTCTAGCCGATTTAACAGGGCTTTGGACAGAATTTTGTATGTCACAGGTAGTAATGATATTCCTCGGTAGTTATTAGGGTCCGTTTTGTCTCCTTTCTTGTGGAGGGGGTGTATTAGGGCTAACTTCCATTCTTCTGGTATTTTTCCTGTTTCCCAAATGTGTTTTATGATTCTGTGTATTTTAGCTGTAATGCTTTCATGGTCTAGCTTCCAGATTTCCGAAATCAGTCCATCTTCTACAGATGCTCTATAAATTTTCAGTGATTTTATTATGTTTACAATTTCTTCGAGTGTAGGGGATTTGCAATCCGGGTTAGGTTCTAGCTTTTCGAACTGTAGTTTCTGTGTTGGTTTTCCACAGTTGAGTAGTGTGTCAAAGTAGTTTGCTAATATTTCACAGTTCTTTTTAGGGTTTGTCTCGAATGATCCGTCTTGTCTTTTGAAGCATAAGTTCGGTGGTTGATATACTGTCATATTTTCTCTGAATATTCTGTAAAAATTTCGTGTGTTGTTTTTGTTGAAGTCATCTTCTATCTCCTTCAACATGTTGTTTTCATAACCTCTTTTTTCTCTGCGGATTATTTTGGAGGAGGCCTTCTGTATCTTGATAAATTCTTCCCATTTTTCGGGTGTTCTGTGGCTATTAAATTTTTTCCAGGCTTGTCTTCTGTCTTCTATAACTCTGTCGCATGCCATGTTCCACCATCTGTGTTTCCTTTTTCTCGGTGTTTGCCCCAATTTTGACAATTCTTTCATTTTTCCTGACAGTTCTGTCCAATTGTTACTCTCAATTTTCTTATTTTTTTCTGTAATTTCTTTCTTGTTTAATTGTAGGTACTCTGGATTGTTCTGAAAGTTCTGTTGGTTCTCTTGATTTGTCTGTAGGGTATAAATTTCATTTTGATTTGTAGGAGATGATGATCGGATTCGAAAAATCCTTTCCTTGTCGTAACATTCATAATTTCTCTGGTGTTTTTCTTGGATATCGTTATGTGGTCAATCTGAAATTCTCCTAGGGCGTTGTTGGGAGATTTCCAAGTCCGTAGTTTGTTGTGTGGTTTCTGGAATTGCGTTGACATGATTTTGAGGTCGAAATTTCTGCAGAAGTTTATTAGGTTCTCTCCATTCTTATTTATCCTCTTGTGGGCCGTGTGTTTTCCTGTTGTTTCTCTGAATTTTCTTTCCCTGCCTAATTGGGCATAAGCAGGTAAAATTGTTACTAGGAGATTTTATCCTAGTAACACTTTTACCTGCTTCTTGGGGATTTTGTTCGTGGTTCCTTCAAGATCTTCCTAGAATTCTTCTATCTTCTGCGGGTTTTTCTTGTTGTAGTTATTCTTGGGGGCATGTGCGTTGATCAGTGCATAAGCTTTGTTCCCATATCGAATCGTAAGTGTTGATATTTTTTCTGATTTTGAGGTGAAATCCATTCCAGAATCCAGTATCTATTTGTGTACTACAAATCCTGTTCCGGAGAGTTTGAGGTTTCTTTTTGAAATGGTTATGGCTGGTTTCCCTTTGTATATTCTGTAGTTTTCCGAGTCAAAGTGGTTCTCATCTGAGAATCGTGTTTCCTGTATTGCCAGTATTTTGATATTGAATTTATTCATCGCGTTCGTCAGTTGTTTCAATTTACCTACTTTCAGTAGTCTGTTTGTATTGAGTGTTCCCATGTAAAATATTCTCTTAGTCTTGAGTGTTTTTGGGAGGCTCCGATTCTTCTCTTCATGACATGCCTGATCCCCTGGAATCCGATGATCAGGTCTATTACCCAGCCTTTTGGACTGGGGCCCAGGGTAGTGGATTATTTCCCGCTGTTCTGACATGATTACTGGTTTGTGTTGAGGTTTTGGAGGTGATATACAAACGGATCTCACAAAATTTCGACTGGAGTTTTGAGTTCCAGAAGGTTCAATCACAGCCGAGCTCAGAGAGCCAACAGACGCTGACCAGAGTACCGGTGGTTCCCACACAGACGTGTCTAGATTTTCACCTGTAACCCTAGGCAGGGGCCCTCACAGAGTACTACCATCCGGAGCCAGATGGACCCAGGTTTTGTAATGAGGTGTTACTCCTCTCCCTCCTTTAAAAATTATTCAATTAAAAAATCCAGAAATTTTGAAACTTCCCCACCCATCACAGTAACTATGAAATTTTGGCTGTTCTTAAATGTCAAAATTTGTTCAAATTTAATCCGATAGTTCTAGTATAAAGACTCTATTACTGGTGCAGATTTGTACAGTCACACTAACAACACTATTCCGTCGCACGTTTTCCACTAATTTATATTTAATAGACTCATCAATTTTACCAGTTTCCACCATTTTACCACTTTTCTTTATCAAACAAAGAAAGAGCTAGTGAGCCTTTTGTTAGAATTTTCATAGCTGACCACTGCTTGGGATTATTAAGTAATAAAATTAAGTAATTTAAATAAGAAAATGAGGAGAAAAATTCACAAGAAGCGATTTTTTTTTTGTTTTCTCTTTTTTTATTTCTCTTTTTGTTTTCACATTAGTTTTAATTGAAAAGTATATAAACTTTCTATTATAGCAATTACATATTATTTTTTGTGTATGATCCATATTGTCTGGAATACTGATAAAATTAATAAAATACGTCGAAATATTACTTCTTCTTCTTATAATGCGCATATCCATTAATGTATGTTCGCGACCACATGGATGTTCGTGACCAAATGACCCCATTGTGTGGATCAAACTTTTTACAGTTCGGAGTCCCGTCAATTGCTTTATGTTCCGCAACCAAGATATCTTCTTCCTTCCCATTCCGCGTTTTCCATTAATTTTGTCTTCAATTATTAATTGCAGCATGTGGTACTTTTGGTTCCGCATTATGTAACCCAGGTACGCAGTTTTACTTCTTTTTATTGCAATTAATACTTCGCGGTCTTTGTTAATTCGTCTGAGCACTTCTTCGTCTGTATTCGTATTCTGCGGTACAGCCACATCACAAAAGCTTCAAGTTTGTTCACTGATGCTGTTTTCAGTGCGTCGAAGTGTTCTACCCTTCCATACCGTAAAGGAGAACCGCTCATATATAACACTTGACGAGCCGCAGCTTGAAGTTGATATCAAAGTCAGTGTTGGTGAAGACTTGTTTTAACTTCGTAAGTGCTTCGCACGTGCATTTTCAATTCTGCATTTTATTTCGATGTCTGATGTTCAATTCTCCGTGCGCCATGTACCCAGATATTTAAATTTAGTTAACCGCTCAATTGGCAACTTGTCAAATGTTAATATATCATCCCTCGTTGCATCTGGGGCTCTGCTAATTACCATAAACTTTGTTTTGTAAGTGGTAATGTTCAATCCCATTTGCTTAGTATGTATTCCTACACTATTAACTAATTGTTGTAGATCTTCTACGGTTTCGGCTATTAGTATTGTGTCGTCCACATATCGAATGTCTTTTATCCAGTTTCCGTTAACCTTGATGGCTTTTTTCGAAATATTACACCAAATATCATTTGGTGTTTGTAAATAATTTTGAACTGGAATTCAGAAAAAAATCTATTGCGTTTTCAAATCACATAAAAATTATGCATTCGACATTGTATCTATTTTTTAAATAGGATCTTCCATTATCTTTTTAATCCCATTTAATTCATTGAGTTGGTCTAAGGCGTTATTGAAGTGCATATTTTTTTTTAATACTTTAAGATAATCCTGGTTTGATAATTTATTAGAAAAATGTATTTCCCTTTATTGTTTTAGAGTATACCAACGAGAATGAAATAAATTATTCCATTAATTATTCCATTATCGTTTGTATACTATCAAAAAATATTGTTTTTCTAATAAATTATCAAACGATGATTAACTTAGATTAACTGATTAAATCTACAGTTCTAACATTGATTTTGTTTTTACAAATTTTTACGCATTTTAACGCACTTAGTTTCAACAGGATGCATCCCGGATGGCGCAACGAGCCATTCGGCTAGACATATAATGATTGAGATAGTTAACATCCTTGTTAACGTCCTTCCCTACCCCACATTCACCACAACTCTTATACTATATTTTAATAAATATCTTATATTTTAATAATAGTATTGCCTCCTAAACATTCTGAAACAAAATAATATTTCATGCAATAGACTTTCAGTAGACTTTCTATTCATTTGATCTAGTGCCACCTGAAACTAAAACTCAGATTTTTTCTATCGTTTTTCGTTTCCTTATAATAGAGCTGAGACATCCAGTTTTGCTCACCCTGTACATAGATAATAATGGAATAAGATGTATTAAAACTTTTCCATTATATGTCTATTCTAAAAGGCGATTGGACAAAATGCGAAAACTACAGGGGAATATTGCTTCTAAATAGTCTATAAAATCCTGTCGAACGTCCTATAAATATGTATATACATATATATTAATATATATATATATATATATATATATATATATATATATATATATATATATATATATATATATCTATATATATATATATATATATATATATATATATATATGTTGTATTTGAGGTTTTCGCGGATAGATACCTGTGTTGTATTGTTTTCTCGGGGATTCCGCGTTGATGTTGAGGGCTGGTTCTGAAAAGAACCGGATTCTCGACGTTTCGGCGAACTAACATTCGCAATTTTCAAGAGATATATGCGTCCGTGCGGGTCAACCGTTAGACGCATACTGAGAGCTCGTTCGTGCGATGCGACTACTTATAGTTTTAACCATTGTTTAAAGAATACATACTTTAGGTACGATGGTCAAATATACAAACAAGTCCTAGGAGCACCAATGGGTTCACCTCTATCCCCAGTAATAGCCAACATATTTCTTACAGATTTTGAGGAAAAGGCAATCTCATCAGCCACACTTAAACCTACACTCTGGTTAAGATATGTTGACGACACATTTGTAATCTGGCCCCACGGCAGACCAGAGCTGGACAAATTCCTTAACCATCTTAACTCCCAACACGACCAAATTAAATTCACAATGGAGATAGAAAAGCATCAACGACGTCCTTTCTTGGATGTTTTGGTACAGAAGAAACCTGACGGCACTTTGAGTCACACCGTGTACCGGAAACCAACTCACACAGACATTAATCTGAACGCTTCTTCGCACCATCATCCCAAACAACTAGCATCTGTAGTCAACACTCTTACCACCAGATCCAAAAGACTAGCCGACCAGCTTAACTTACCGAAAGAATTGAGGAACTTACTAGAAGCTCTTTCTTCAAATGGATATCCAAACAGCTTAATATCCAGAGCTTTCCGTCGTACAGAGATCAGTAGCCAAAGAACTGAAGAACGCCAGAAACCCGTTAGCACAGCATACCTACCATATGTTCATGGATCAACTGATAAAATCGCCAGAATCCTTAAAAGACACAACATCGGCACCATTTTCAAACCTAAACAGAAAATATCCTCCATGCTACGCAGCGTTAAAGACACCATCCCGTTAGAATCCCATGGAATTTACGAAATACCTTGCGGAACATGTGAACGAACCTATATTGGACGTACCAATAGAAAAATATCTGCTAGGATTCAAGAAAATGTAGTTTCAGTCAGACACAGAGACAAAGTTTCATCGGCACTTCCACGGTCTAAACACGTCCAACACACAAACACCGGTCACTGGATGGACTTTAGAAATTCAAGAACTGTTGCACAGATTAGCCACGAAATGTCATGAGTATACAGAGAAGCCATAGAGATAGAAAAACGAGACTACTGCATGAACACGAGAGACGATTCCTTGAGACTGCCCTCAGCATGGCGACCGATCATATCCACCCTCAAAATGCAATCCCAGACACCCCAGACTCATGTACGACCAACAAGACAAACAAACAACCGAACCGAAGCACCGCACACAACGCGCATGACCAGAAGCCAGACAGCTATAAGTAGTCGCATCGCACGAACGAGCTCTCAGTATGGGTCTAACGGTTGACCCGCACGGACGCATATATCTCTTGAATCGCATACGTTACGTACGTTGAAGACGCATATATCGTTAGAATGGCGAATGTTAGTTCGCCGAAACGTCGAGAATCCGGTTCTTTTCAGAGCCAACCCTCAGCATCAACGCGGAATCCCCGAGAAAACAATACAACATATATATATATATATATATACATATATATATATATATATATATATATATACATATATATATATATATATATAATAACCTCTATTGGCATAAAACATAAAACCAGATTTACTACAGATACACTTTTCATCTAATAACAAAAACAAAACAAAAAAACAAAAAAAAATTGCTTATACAAAATCCCAAATCAATAATCAATATACTGTGCAAACCAGAAAAATAAAGTTAAAAAACGACAAACTACACTGGACTAATCCTCTGTTTTCTCTGTTTACGTACCCTGTTCCTTTCATCCTTTTCATCATTACCAATCCACTACCATCCTCATTCATGCACTATTTCCATTTCTTCGCTAACACTATCTCTTTCGGTTCACTTTCCTTTTTTGCACTCTTCTAACCAATGCACCCACACGTTCTTCCCTACCAAACATTTACCACAACTCTTATACTTGTCATCCATCCAAAATTTTCACCCTTTTTCTTCACAGCCGCATCTAAACCTGGCAATTAATGACTGGGCATTCAGGCCTATTGTTGATTTTAAGTATTTAGGCAGTTCTTAAAATTTATTGTATTTCCACATAGTCCTTACTATATCTACTCTTCATTACTTGCTACTCGTCGGCCTTCTTCAATTCTTAGTTTAAGTGTATTTAACTCTTGCAGTATCTCTATGGAGAAAGGAGTTGATCTGTCTAATTTCAGGGCCTCATTAAAGAATTGTAGCTGCACTTTTTTCGCGCCTTCTTCTTCCTCCACTCCCTATACCTCTGCTCCATACATCAATATACTCCTCCAACAAGCCTTCCATATCATCTCCTTCTCCCGGTAACATCCGCCACCCACGCTTTTTAAGCAACGTACTATATATGCTCTTTATTACCACACCCACTTTGAAATGCAAACCCTAAATACTTAAAATGTCCAAGCTGTTCTATTTCGATTCCCTTCCATTCGAACCTCTCATTCTTAGACACCCCACCGTTCTTAAACCGCATCCAGTTTGCTGTATCTACATTCTCCTTTTATCAAAAAATCTCTCCAATAGCCTAATCATTTCTTTCAATTCCTCCGCCTATTTTGCCAGTATTACCACATCATCTGCGTACGCCAGACTCCCCACCTTCTTCCTCCAAAACCAGATGGCGTTGATTTATTACCACGCATTATAAAGTAACAAAATTAACAAAAGGCATTTATTTTATCGAGATGAGAACTCATTCATGATACAGCCTGGAACTAACCAAACACCTTAATGTTCAGTTGCTCATTACCTTGCCTCGTTACGGAAACACTTGCGTTCAAACGTTCAAATGCTCCCATAAAGATGGTTCTTCTATATATAATAATCCTTTATTAGGAAAAATTTAAATACACGACAGTTCGTACCTTAGTGTGACATCCAAAAGAATAAACCAAAAAAGAAACCAAAAAAACACACCAGAACGAAACGGAAAATAAAGGTTTTTCTATAGATGTCTCTCATCTTTGCGCCTGACTTCGTAGTGGAGTGACCTAGCTAGTAAAGCTATTAAAAATTCAGCAAACAATACAAAATTCACTGAAAATTTATTTTTCTTCTAAGTAAACTATACAGCATAGACAAAATCAACAAAAGTTTAAAAATATGTTTATGTATAGCCTAGCCTAACTTTAGCCGATATTTTATAATTTCTTCTGAATTTAAATTATTGAGAGTATCTGTTTCTATTGAAATTAATGCCAAATCAGAAGTTCTAACTTGAGTAATTGTGCTCCTTAGGTGAGTTTTTAGTCTAGGCAATACACTAAAAGATCTCTCAGTACTTTCTCTACCTATGGACAGCGTTACAAACAATCGAAAAACTAATTCAACATTGGGGAAAATATCATACATTTTCTGTTCAACTGAATATTCTAGATAACCCAGTACACCTCTATCATAACAACCGTTATCACGTGAAAAATATGTGCATGACATTCTCAAAATGTAACGTTCCAATATGGGGTGAGCACTCAAGAAAAGTTTGTGTAAACTGTTTATAATAAATAAACTTAAGTAATGTACATTTTTTTAAACTTTTTACTTTTGGATAGTGTTAAGTTTTATTAGTTAAAAAAAAATCATATTATCTTTCTTTGTTTTTAATTTTTTTTCGACTTTTAATTTTTAAAATTAAATATCTTATTATTTTCATTACTTTAATTGTTAAAATAAAACGAATTTTACAAAAAATGTGTTTCAAATATAGTAATTTCCCAAGTATGAGTCTGAGGGCCTCTACAAAGAGTAATAACCGTAAAAAAAGTATTCCAGGGTTAATACAATATGCTATATTACAAATTATATTTCCATGTAAGGTATTATTTTGGAAGTACAAATTGTATTTTTAAACTTAAAAGAATAGTTTTACTTTTCTTATGGACAAACATGTCTATTGTAAAGTATTGTCACAGGGGCCCGCCCGCATTGGGGCCTGTCGGTGCTACCCACCGATTGCACTAAGTAAAATACGCCTCTGATCTATGCCTCATTCGGTACCCCGTCTTGACCTGCCGCCATTCTTTTCTTTAAGGATTTTGCCAGATTTGCCACCTCATCCACTGAAAATTCCTCTTCTTGCACTATCATATTAAGGAGTTCTTGCCTCATTTGTTCTTCTTGCTCTACCTCCCCTCCTACTAACTCCATGAAGTGCTGTTTCCAATCCTCTATCTCAAATTTGTAGGCCACTCCTTGCCTTCTACCTCCGTTTTTTCTTAGGAAGTGCCACAGCTCCGCTTCATTGTAAATATTTGATATCTCTTACACCGTTTTCCTTTCCTCTTTTCTTTACATCTTCCTTTTTTGTTTTGGTAATTCTCACAAGTTGCAGTTCTTGTGTCGTAATTTCTTCTTTGACCCCCTTTCCTTCTCTCCATCTGCTTATCATTTCTCTTAGCTTTTTCTTTTCTTTCCTACATTCATCAAACCATGTGGATTTCCTTCCAGTTATCTTGGTAGTTTTAGCCACCATTGAGGCTCCCATACACTGCGTTATTTCTCTAATATCTTTCAGGTTTTTCCAATCTACTTTTGCTAGCCTCGTGGAATATATTTCTTGTGCGGGCCGATCCCATTTAAATATTATTCTTTCCCCACTTCCTCTTGTTTTGTGTTTTTCTATCAAGGTCACAATTTTCGGCATATGATCGGAGTCCCCTCTAATACCAACCCTCATACTTTCTATTGACTCCATTGATTTCTCATTTGCTGCCACTAGGCTAATCACGGATTCACCACTACCTTCCACAAAAGTAAATTCCCTTCCCAGTCTCCTACACAGCACCAATTTAGCAGTTCCCACTGGTTTTTCTTTACCCACTCCAACCACAGCTTTCCTTGAACATTCCTTACTTTATCATTAGATTTCCTCGTAATTTCACCTCGACTACTGCTAATCCCCATTGGGTGACCTACTCCAATTCTTACATTCCAGTCTCCTCCTATCTACAGTTTTTCGTGTTCCTCTTCGTTCAGGCAATCAATCTATTATTATTATTATACACCGTCATCACCCCGCACCATTCCCCTTCAAATTATTTCTCGCATCACCAGACCTTCACACAAATCTTTCGCCGTATCTTTTTCTCTTCTGGATATATCCGCGACAGCTTTTTACCTGAGATCCTTGTCCACCCCCGTTACTATTCCACCTTTTGCCCTTTCATAATTAAAAACCTTTTTTTTGCAAATTGTGGGCTCCATCCATAACCCTCCGGGAACCTCTTAATGCACTCCTCCCATTCCAGTTGTTTTGTCTGTTTCCCCTAAGTTAATAACTTGGAAATCAGACAAGAACGCCTCAAATTCTTCCTCTCCTATTCTCAATTTCCTTAGTAATCCAGACACATTCCAAAATAAAATTTTAATTATTTCCCTCTTACTCTCCATTCCCGCTTCTCCATTCCCCCTTCTTCGTTTTTGGCATAATTTTCTGTGACTCCTCCCATGTTACCCAATTTCCATCTACTTCCATCTGCTTATAACCAATCTTCAATTGGTGCCCTATATCTTTTAGATTCTTTGCTTTCTGTCGCAAATCCTTTTGAATTTCCCGTTCTTAGTGAAACCGTTTTGGATAAAAATCTCAGACCCTTTCAGTTTATATTTACTTCTCACGACCTCTCTCTTTACTTCATAAGTTATCAATTTTGCGACAATTGGCCCTTGGTTCGATCCTTTATCTTCTATCCTGAACATGCTTCCTTCACCTTCTTTTACTCCGAGTCTTTGTTCCAATACCCTCTTAGCATCTTCTAACCATCTCTTTCCTTTTACCCCATGAATGACAATGTTATTTTTATTTCCTCTTCTTTCGTCCATTTTTCTCAGTTGCTTTACTTCCTCTCTTAGTGAGTCTTGACCATTCTCCCCACTTGACGGAGTTTTTTCACTCTATTCTGTAGTCGTCCTCCAACTTCGTTATCTCTTGATATCGGTGTTATCGGTGTTTAATTGTGATATCATTTCTTCTTTCCACACCCTTTACTTCT
Organism: Phosphuga atrata; assembly: GCA_944588485.1. Classification (NCBI taxonomy): domain Eukaryota; kingdom Metazoa; phylum Arthropoda; class Insecta; order Coleoptera; family Silphidae; genus Phosphuga; species Phosphuga atrata. The sequence continues at coordinate 54,080,043 of OX155892.1, forward strand.
CCTCTACTTCCTTTTGTTCCCTCCTAGTTCTTTCCAATTTTTCTTCGATTTCTTTATTTTACCTGCTCATTTTATCGATCTTATTCTCGACGGCTTTAAAATTCTTCCTCATTTCCCGTAGCTCTTTGAAGATCTTCTCCAAAGCCCCTCCCATACCCACGCTCATTTCTCTTTTTTCCAAATCACCCTTTTTTGGATCGTTTTGCCTATTGTGTCGGCGACCGACTCAATTTCGCGCGCCGATCAAACGGACTTCTAGACTCAGTGTTTGAACTTGGCCTGCTGTCTTAGTCCATTGCCTATGCGTTATTATTTTTTTCTCACTTCGCAAACAAAAAGTTTAAGGAACGTAACAACGTCCTACTGAATAAGCTTTATCCAGTGGTATAGGCTTATCCAGTGGTGTGCTGGGAAAATGTTAACAATGGGCTCGTTGCCGATGACCGCCACCTGGAGAGGGGGAGCGAAGTTTTTAACCCTTTAAACGCCCTAGACAAAAACCAACAAATAACATTGTTATTTTAAGATCATGTCTTTCCGATAACTTAAGTTTATATGCATCTGCAGACGCGTTCCGAGATTTATCTCTCATCAGTGCAGATGTCTATCCACTTAAGTTATCGGAAAGACATTATCTTAAAAAAACAATGTTATTTTTTTGGTTTTTGTTGAGTGCCACGAAAGTGGACTGAAAGTTGTAAAATAAGTGACACATATCACATGAGATTTGTTTTGGTAGTCCTAAAAAGACTCAATAATGTTACAGAGTTCCGGAAAGGTTGAATATATTTATATATTCATATAATGTAGTATGGTTTTACCAATTATAAATTATCTTGCTTTAGCAATATTAATGTTACGACTCGTGTAAGACGTCGATCATTTAAGCTAAATCTTAAAAAATTCCAAATTGATTTAATAATCCAGATGTTTTGTCATAGATTCAAAATGTTTGCAAAAAGCGGGATAATTTTTCCAAACCGCCAAGTAAATACGCTATAAGCTGCTCATCTAGGTTCGAACACGCGACCGATTTTTATAATTTCAACGTTTATTTTCGTGTATATTTAGATTAAGTGAATAAAAATCTAAAAGTGAATAAAATAATATTCACTTAATCTAAATAGAAAGAAATGATCTTAAAACAATGTTATTTATCTGGTACTCATTTAGCGACACGAATGTGTACCGGGGCTAGTAGTAACATACAAGTGTCTGTTGTAGAATTCAATATCCTGCGTGGTATTACCAAGGGAAGCAGTTGTTTCAACATGGGATTTGTTTGGTAGTCTTAATAAATTATAGAGCTACGAACAAGTTCAACATATTTATGTATTTAGGCTGCATTTCATATTTTATAAGTTCTATTATGTTTTCTTTATGAGAAGAACTAAGAATAATTTACCATCTCGTAAATTATTCTTAGTTTATGTGAAAGTATAAAAACAAAATATAAATTCTTAAATAAAAACGATAGCAAGGCTTGGTCTATGTTTTTATTATAGATTGGGATATTGGAAACTGTGAAAAGTTAATTTTAAAAAAACTAACAATGGGCTCGCCAATTTATACAAAATTTACCAAAGGGCTCGCGAGGTATCTTCGCGAGGGCTCGCGAGGTGTTTGCCGAAAGGGTTTTTAAAAACAAAACTAATTTTTATTTAAGAACAGGAATGTAGTTTACTCAAGACTTAAAATATAATTTTATAAACTAAAAGTGTGACAGCTAATGCGATATGTACAATAATGATCTTGTTGTTTACAATAATATTAACTTAATAATAATATAGTCGTAAAAGATGCTACTCTGGCATTTTCCCGTGGGATCTGCAATTCAGCGTTTCCATCCATGGGATATGTCGACTCAGCGCATAACTTCTAGCGTTGGCCTTGGATGAAGGTCTTAACTCCTCCGGGGCTAAGATTGGGCATCCGGTGTAGCAGGTGCGAAATTAGATGATGATTTGGGTTTCTTTAGATTCTGTTTGGTGGGTTCTTTTACACGATTTATAAAACAAATAAAAGATTAAAACAATGATTATTAAATACAATATCAATGTCCAAACACTTTTGGTTTGTTGGAGAACAACGGTTTGTCCATGATGTCTTCCAGGTTCATGTTTTGTAGGTCCAAGATGTGTTGAAAGTTATTGACTTCGTTTAAGTTGACGGATTCGATATGTCTTATATAGGCTTTATTTTAAACTTTTTATTTATTCTAATTTGATTTTCGAAACTTAATTTTGGTATTTCAATAGTCCTATAGTTTGTTCTTGAATTTTGGTAGATTTGACTTTAATATTTCCGAGTTAATATCACAATTTGAATTCTAATATATATAATTCTAATAACAATTCTAATATATACGTTCCGTTCATGGGGAAGGTGGAAATATTTTTTCCGCACTGTTGCACAATTATTACTTCTTTGGGAATGATTAATATCCATTTATTTTTCTGTATTTTTTGCACTTTAGGGTTTTTGAAATTGATGGCAATTTGGTAACATTTTGTAATATTTTTTGTGAATTTTAGCAACTGTATCTCGCAAGGGATTTCTTTATTTATTTCTTGATGTTGCATTTCGTGACACACGAATTCTTCGTTTCTTATTTCATTGCATTTTTCATTAAATTGCATATACTGATTTAAAGTTAGGTATTAGGTTGGGGGAAAAATGGTTTTATATTGTCCTTCGGTTGGAGTGGGTAATGGGTGTAGGCGATAAAGGTTATAGCTATTTGGTTCGACGATCGGCATTTGTGTTATGAACACAATTTGATTTTCTCTAGTGTAACTCTTAATTTTCATTATTTTTTCGAATGATAGTAAACCTTTTAATTTTGGTTCAAATGGTGATTTATTTCCTTTAAGCTGATCGTTAATGAATTTAAGTTCTTGTAATAATTCTGTGGGTTCGATTAGTGATTTGTGAAATACGTTAAATTTCGAAAAGGAAATTGATGTTTCTAATTTTTAAAATATTTCATAAATTACTTGTAAAGTGTAATTTGAAAAAGAACTGTTTGCAATAGCATGAATTCATACAATTCTGTGTATTCTGTGTATTCTGTGTTTCTTGTTTTTATTGCTTGTTCTACTTGTGTAATAAGTGCATCCAAAATTAATTGATTGTGTGCTAGCTTTTGTGTGTCATTACTAAATTTATATGTTGCCGATTGTAGAAGGGTAATTTGTTCTTTAATGATCGTTTTGAATTTTCATTGGTTATTTATTAAAACAGAGATAGCTGCATCAAATTTTTCAGCATCAGTTTGGTCAAGATTGCCTGTTAGTATTTTAATTACTGAACCTAATCCATTCGTTATACCTCTTTTAGTTCTCTTATTTATTAGGGGGTTTATTTGTTGAATTTGGTTAATTATTTTGTCTTCTAAATTATTAATAATGTTATAGGAGTTATGATATTCTTCTTTGTACGTTGTTAAATTTTGAACACAGGATTTTAGTTTTTGAAACTGTTTTTGTAGAGCGTGGAATCCATTAATGATAGTTGATATGTCAAGTATCTGAACAAATGACCAGTAGTCGACAATATTCTGAGCTGTTCCTAATTTTAGTGGTAATACTCCTGGGTTGTCGTTTAAGTTATGGAATTTTGGTAGGGTCAATTCTGTCGCTACGCATAGTTGGGATCTGTAATAGAAGGGGCTCTTAGTTCCTTCATATGAATGGTTTCTATTTTGTTGTATTAGATTTTTATTAATGTGTAGGGGCCTGAAAACTTATTTTCTTTCTTATTTCGTCTCGAATTTGTATTGTAAATAGTTTGTCCGATTTTAAATTGATATTGTTCGGGTCCTTTTAAGTTACGGATTTGTAATATTTTTTCTATATTAGTTTCTATTTTTTCGTTAACTTTTTTGTAAACATGGTCAATTCTTTCTTTATGGTTGGTTACGTAATCTGAATAGAAAGAAGTATCGACTAAACAGGAAGGGTCGCGGGTGTTTGTATGTCCAAGGGTTAGTTCTAGAGGCGTAAAATTTGTAGAGGAGTGTATAGAATTGTTATATGAAATTATAGCGTATTTCATAAGAATTTATACGTTATTTGTTGTGTTAGTCTGTCTTAGTATTCTAAGGTGTTCAATTAATGTGGAATGAAATCTTTCTACGCGTGCATTTGACTCGTGGTGAAGTGGGGTTGTAAAATGAATTTTGATTTTATGTAGCTTTAAAAGGTCTTCAACAATTTCGTTTTTGAAATCAGTTCCGTTGTCCATTGTAATTTTTTCGGGGAGACCGTAATAGGAAAAATAGTTGATTAATGCATTGGAAATATCGATGGCTGTCTTAGATATGATCGGGATAGCTTGACCTAGTTTAGAGGAAGCGTCTATTATAGTTAAGAAATTTTGGTTATCGAATTTAAAAATGTCAATATGTAAAGATTGGAAGGGTTTACCAACAGTTTCTGTGAGTACTATTGGAACATAGGGTGGTTTTCGTGCATATTTAGAGGTTTGACAGATATTGCAATTGTTTATATAGTTCGTTACGTCAGATTTCATGGAGGGCCAATAATAATTTATTTTTAGTTTTTCGAGAGTTTAATTTATTCCGCGGTGATTACATTTGCCTTCATGTTGATGTCTTATTAACATAAGTCTTTCTTCTTCAGCCAAAATTGAATTTACCATTTTGGTACACTCTATAAATTTTAGTCCCGTTTCGTAAAAATGTTCTGAGTATACTTCATTGAAATTTAGGTACATGCTGTCAGTGTGAAAGTACAAGTGGAAGGTTTTCTTTTCGCAGGTGTATTCTTTTAGGAATTCGAGAATTAGGTTTTTATTTGAGTCGGGAATTTTTAATAGAAGGATCTTATGATGCCCAAAATTTTCTCTTTTAGTTTGATTTTTATTTCTAATTTATTATAGGGATTTTTTTAGATTATTATTTGGTTAGGCTTGTTATTAATTATGTCGTCTAAGATGGGTATTCCGTTATTTGTAAGGTGGTTACTGTTTGAATGTGCTGTCGATTGCAATGAGGGATCAATAAGCTTTATTGGGTGTCTGATTTGGATATCTTGTAGAATTTTGATTTTAGGTGTAGGGTTTGTGCTTTTACTAGTTGAGGGTTGTGTGCTTTCAAAGGGGTTTTCTGATGAAGTGGCGTAAATAATCTACAACGTCTTCATTAATTTCTCCAGGGTTATTGAAGGTACTGTCGGTTACTAATGCGTTAGTGTTTATTCGTGATAAAGCGTCAGCGTTATTATTCTGTTTTCTAATTGATTTGCGTTCTTCTAAGTTGCAATGCCTTGGTCTTAAATTTTTTAAATTTGATTTAAGGATGTTGTGTGAAGTTTCAAAAAGAGTTTCCTCGGTTTCCATTTAATTAATGAAATTTACGTTACAAGGGTCGATTTCATTTATTTCAAAGCGTGAAGTTACATTAATTCTCGTCGCTTGAATTTGGTATGGTGGTGATAGAAAAATTGTTTTCTACAATTGCTAAAGCCTGGGGCATTTCGGTATTAGTTGTGAAAATCGTATAATTTAAAATTCGTGGTGGTATTGATATTGAACAGTTTTCAAAATTATTATAGATGATTTTTATTTCTATCAAGGGTGTTGTCAGTTTTCGGGTTTTTATGTTCATGTTAGCTTCTAGTTGGTTTAGTAAGTCAGCTCCTATAAGTCCGTCATATTTTTTTGAGAATTTAAATAAATAGAATTTATGGAAGTCTTTAGTTTTGAAAATGTTAAATACGGGAATTTTAGCTATTTCGTCATGAATCGTCATTGCGTGTGCTGTTTGGATGTTAAATTTTTCTTTAGTAATATATTTTTTATAAAAATTATGGGCTAATGATGGATGAGGCTGCGTGAACTACCTGTGTCTATCAAAAATTTAGCTTTATGTTCAGGAATATCAATGTAAGGAAGGTTTGTGCGTATGCTAACTAGATGAATTATGTCTGGTCGGGATCTTGGTGAATCTCGTGAAAATTTGACTGTTGAGGATTTTCTTCGGGTTAGTAATTTGGAAAGTCATAGTTTAGATTGTATTCTGAGTTATTGTTATGGGGGAATTCAAATTCTTCTTGGTGTTTGTAATAGTCTTCGTTCGTGCAATTCTCGTTGTTAAAGAATAATTCGTCTTGAACTGAAACAAATTGTCCTTGTTCTTGATTTATTTCTCGATCAAATAATTCTTCCATAGCAAAGGTTTGTTTAGGTCTAAAAGTTTTTCCAGAGCTGGTGTCCATTGGTTCAGGTCTATAGCTTGTCTGTGGGAAATTTCTACTCATGTGACTGGGTTTTGGGTTATATGTGAATGGTCTTTGTTGATAATTAAATGACTGATAATTGAGTCTGGAATTTTGAAGTTAGTGGGTTTTGCTTGAAAATTTCGTTGGAATTTTTGTTGGTAACTTGATTGGAATTTTTGTTGGAAATTTTGTTGCAAATTTGGTTGGGATTTCTGTTGGTAACTTGGTTGGAAACATGGTTGGAATTTCTGTGGGAAATTTGGTTGAAGTTTCTGTTGGAAATTTGGTTGAAATTTCTGTTGGAAATTTGGTTGAAGTTTGGGTGTATAATTGGGTTTAGAGTAATTTGGATTAAGTAATGGTTGTGGTCTATAGTGTGTTTGTTGTAAATTCGGGTTACGTCCTGTATTATTTAGTATTTTAAATTTTCTTCTTCGGTAACGAAAGCTATAGCTTGTTCGAGTGAGCCGTGAATAAATGTTTTAAGGGCAAAATCATCGTATTGGTTTATCTTTAATAATTTTTCGCCTTCATTATCAATAGTTGAATTGTCTTGTATTCTCATGTCAAATTGAATTGGAGTTTCATTTTTGAAAGATTTCATAGATATTAAATCTTGAAAGAGACAATATGTACCTCTGTGATCCGAAAAGATTTGATTTAGAGCATCCTTAATTAATTGCCAATTGTTTAATTCTGTTCTAGTGCCGATTAAGTCAGCAGCACGATCTCTTAATTTTAGACTGTGTCTAGCAAGCATATATTTATAGGGTCGTTAATATTTTGTGAATTTTGAAAAGTGTGTAAAAAATGTTTACAAGAATTTATAAATCTATGCAATTGCCGGGAATTGCCGTCAAAATGTGGAATATTATCAGCTTGATATCTTAACAATGGGACGTTTAATGCCATTTTATTTGTTTCTAAGTTATCTATTTCTAATTCTATGTTATTTTCTAAACTAATTTTATTTAAATCTTCAATTAGTTAATTCTTTGTTCATAAAGTTTTTATTAAGTTTACTTGAGAAAATCAATGCGTTTTGGAAAAAGTTAAAAAAGGAAAGAACACTTACAGTAATAAGCATATGAAGATTTTCTGCATTCTTGTTTCTTTCTGGTTGTTATTCTAGTGCCTATAGGTGTGGAGAAGTTGTCATTTCCCAGGTCTTCCTATTCTAATTGAGTTGGTCACAATTCCATTCCGGAGTAGAGTCGAAGTTGGACTTTCTTCTGGACTTCTTAAAGTTAAAATTAGTTTTCTTCGGATACTTCTGCTAGTCCTCGATGGATGGCTTGGGTATCTTCAGAGCGTTTTTGTTTCTTCTTCGATTAGGCTTAAGGGTTGAGGCCCAAAAACAATTGTTCGATACAGTGTTTTGCCTAATTCTACCGACTGCGCCAGTTATTTCTCGGTGTTTGCCGAAAGGGTTTTAAAAACAAAACTAATTTTTATTTAAGAAAAGGAATGTAGTTAGTTTACTCAAGACTTAAAATAAAATTTTATAAACTAACAGTGTGACAACTAATACGATCTGTACAATAATGATCATGTTGTTTAAAATAATATTAACTTATAGTCGTAAAAGAAGCGACTCTGGCATTTTTCCGTGGGATCTGCAATTCAGCGTTTCCATCCATGGGTAATGTCGACTCAGCGCTTAACTTCTAGCTTTGGCCTCGGATGAAGGTCTTAACTCGCGCGAGCCCCCGCTCCAGCACACCTCTGTACTTATCCCATAAGCGCAAGAGACAGTAGTATACTACCAATGCGGATTCAGACCCAACAGATCGATGACAGACCATAAAAGGTGATGAAAGACGCTCTATTTAATTGTTTTAATTGACACATACGAAATTATGAGCATCGCATACTTACGGATACCGGACAATCCGTAATAATTAACCACTACCACAACTACCACAACTAAAGTGATATAATGTATCCCAAATTTGATTCATTTTTTTGTTTGATTTCATTTGCTTGTTTAGATCAATATACAGACGAAAATGTTTGCAACTCACAGTTTGACTTAAGTTAAGTGAAAATGAGGCATCTCAACGAAGTGGAAGTTGATCGTGCTATAACATTACAGGTACTTGGATACAAGTCAATATACCAGGCGCGTTGGACAAGGTCGCAAAAGAAAAACAACTCAAAATCAAGACCGGTTTTTACTGACTTAGAGTCTTCGCAATAGAGTTTCTACGACGAAAGACTGTATCACTGTATCAGACCTGACAATTAGGAATAGATTGAGGGAATCAAAGCCAGCTGCTACTGTTCAGGTATATTTCGAGCCTCGTTCTCGAGATTACTGAAAGTAGTCGAATATATTTACCATGTAGTTACCTTTGGTCACACTACATGCCACAACGTTTAAGAGTCCCGATTTTCCTCCGTCTACTTCTCTCCACAACCATCCGTTAACCAACTTCATATCTTTTCGTTGTGCGTAGATGTGACTACGCGTGAGAGATTATGTACGAGTATAGACAAAAGACATATTAAATAATTATTTAAGGTAAACCTGCATTAATAGTTTTTGGTTCTTATTTGTTTTTGAAACATCTATATATAGTAGTAGTTAATCCTTTATTGGCATAAATCTTACTTTACAAATTTGTGATTACAACTTATATAGTATATTGACTAAATTTACATTCAAAACAATCTCGGTTTTGTATTTGTTTCCCTATATCTAAAAAAAAAGGAAAAAAAACACAAAGACAAAAATAAAGAAAGAAAGAGCAAAAACCAACAAAAACAATATTAAGGTCTCTAAAAAAAGGAAATATATATATACGTATATACACATACAAAAAGAAAAGAGAACACAAACTACTCTGAGTTCATTGAACCCGCGTATTTGCATTTTAATATTTTCTTTATGTATTTGAGGCCCGACCCACTTTCGTCCATTACTTTTTCCCAACTTCTTACTGCTACCTTTTCCGCTTCAGTCCATACACATTTTCTGCAACTCGCCACCCAATGTTGCCACAGCTCCTCCCCATCTCCACATGCTCGGCAGGTTCTATCACTTGCAGCCATCCAATATCTCCTACCCCTTTCTTTACTTCCGCATCTAAAGCGCGCAATAGTCGTCTGTGAAACTTCGGGGTTGAGGAGATATTCTGGGCATCTGCCTGTAACTTGGATCTTCCCGTAGTCTTTGTTATAAGTACCTTCGTCTATGTGTTTCTGTCTCTCCTGCAGCTCTACCTCTATTAGTCTCTCTTCCAATTTTTTTTCAACTAGCATTCCTTCATTTATCATTCTGTCAATCTCTACGTGACTCCATCCACCTCTTTCATACATCAGCTTTCGTTGGCATCCCCACTTGGTTTCAGTCTTACTTTCTATCCTTTCTTTCCTTAACACTTTCAGCACTTCTTTCACTATTCTTTCCTCATTCATATCGTCCACTTTTCTTTCAAACTTGGCCACTCTCGTTGCTGCATAACTGGCGACTTTGTTGGTGTTTGTCTCCTGGAGAACAATATACCAAGGGGTAGACCTCTCTAACTGGAGGATCCTCTTAATATATTGTAGTTGTACCCTTTCTATGTCCACCTCCTCCTTTACTCCCCATATTTCCGCCCCGTACATCAGGATACTTCGCACGCATGCCTTCCAAATCACCCTTCCAAATATATATATATATATATATATATATATATATATATATATATATATATATATATATATATATATATATATATATATATATATATATATATATATATTAGCATAATAAAATATGACGAATCGGTCAAACTATGAGGCTATTATTGAATCTCCGCAAAAGCAGATAAAAATAATGTAGGATCAAATAAAAGGCCTGCAAACAAAGAAATTGAAAATAACAGAATTATCAGACGCTGCTTCTGATTCGGATTCATTAGAAAGCGGTGGTGAAAAAATCGACGTAACAATCGATCCAAGTAAGATTTATTTAATAAAAAAATAATAATAAATAAATAAATAAATAAAAAATAAATAAATAATATAAATTATGCAATATATACAAGAATAAAATCATGCAATAAGCTTGCATGAGAGGCAAAATAGCAACATACCCTTAGTGGAAAGGAGTTAAAATGACACTCCTAGCTAACTAGCCTACCAGAGAGGTAGGACATGTTAGACTTTTAACCTGAGGAGCTTGTACGAAATACAAAACATCTTAGAGTGTTATCTAATGAGTTTGTACGAGAGACAAAACAAATTGGATGTTTAAACACGAGAGGCAAGATTGCAACATAGGCTCAGTATAGGGGCTTTAAAATGACAGTCTCAGCTAACGAGCCTACACGAGTGGTAGGACATGTTAGACTTTTAACCTGAGGAGCCTGTACGATTTATTCTGCCAAGATATTCAAAAACTTCTCAGCTAACGTGAGGTAGGACATGCTAGAGTTTTAACCTGAGGACCTTGTAAATTAGATGCTTAAATTCATAAAATGTTCGTTAAAATCTAATATAAAATCATTAGTTGTAATATCAACCTTCTATCATTTAATATAATAAATGAAAAGGAATAAAAGGAGAATAGTGGCCAAAATAATGATCAGGCCGAATTCCTGAAAAAGAATCACAACAAAAATCCTCTATCGATAAATCGCTAAGTGACGAAGCGTTAAAAGTCTTTGGCGAGGATCCTTGAGCGTTAAAGGCGATTGAAATATCATTGGATTCGTCTTTGTCGTCAAAACGGAATCATTGGGCATCAATGGAGCCTTGAAACAAGATCTAAAAGACTTGTTAAACAAATACGCAAGACAAGCATACCTAGAAACATCTAAGTTACATTTTGAAACTGCATCTTACTTAGCGGTGTCAGCAATTAAAAGAGACAAGTTTATTGTCGAAAATCAAAAATCAGTTGGCTCTGCTTTGGCGACACTGGGCTCTGCTTTGTCAATGCTCTTGTTAGAAGAGATAAGCATAGACAAATTGTGCGTGGTAGAAAAACTCTTAGATCTTATCTGATCTACACTTCAGACTCTCGAAATCCAGGAATGCATTTATTCTGCCAGTCTTGACGAGACAAAGTAAAGACATCCTGACCGATACCAAGACGGATGAATTTTTTGTTAAAAAAAATAATAATATTAAATTAAATAAAATAAGCTCCAGCCCTGGACAAGCTGACTCAAAATATAAAACAACACCAAGCCCCCAAAACAACTATTTAACTGAATGGCAAAAAATTACTGATAATAATTTTATACTGCATTAAGGGGTGCAAAATCAATCTAGCTAGAAGAGTTATAGAAAATAATATTCCGAAAATTAACATACCGGTCCAAAAGTTAGATAAATATAAAAAAGCAATTTTAACCTTACTTTAGAAAGGTGCCATTGAAAAATGTGAGCCGGAACCTGACCAATTCATTTCACCGCACTTCTTAATTTAAAAACCGGATGGCTCAGACCGTTTTATTCTAAATCTGAGAAAACTGAATTAGTTCATATATCCAAGTCATTTTAAAATGGTGGATCTACGAACATATTCACGTCTTGTATTTTCTGGCTATTTATAACTACAATAGATCTTATAGATGCATATTATTGGGTATCAGTCCATAAAGCTAGCAAAAAATTAAGATTTTATTTTTAGGAATTTTGTACAAATGTAACTGCCCAGTTTTTGGACTTTGCACTCGTCCCTATATTTTTACAAAAATCTTATTTTGTAATGAGATTCTTAAGAGCTAGAGGTTTTACGTCTGGAATTTACCTAGACGACGTCATATGTATAGAGAAAAGAACTCTGCGAAACAAGCGTACAAGAAACAATTATACTGCTAGAATCTCTAGGGTTTTTAATTAAAAAAAAAAAAAAAAAAATTGCAGTCTAGTACCTAAAAATAGATGTAAATTTTTACGCTTTATTATAAATTCTTTCATTATTGATTGAGCTTTAGGTTTTATTATTGACTGAGCATTTTACAATAGAATTAAACTATAATTAAATACAGGGAAGTTTAAAATTGCAATCTTTACTTATGGATTTAATACAGGCAACATACAGTTTTAATAAAATTCACGGGCTATGGAATGAGCATCAGAAAAGTTGGCATATAAATTATAAAGAATTGTTTGCAGTCAAGCTAGCTTTAGAAATTTTAGCCAATGAGTTAAATGATTTTCAAATTTTATTAAAAATAGATAATACAACTGTTATCTCATAAATAAATAGAATAAATAGAACAAAATACCCAAAATATAATTCTCCAGCCAGGGGCATATGGCAGTCGAGGATTTTTCTGTTGGCTTCATACATACCATCAAAAGACAATGTAGTAGCTGATGCTCTTTCGAGTATAAATAATGAGGATTCTAAGTGGGAGCTAGCAAATTTCGCATTTAACAGAATTACCAGAATCTTAGGTAAAATGGAAGTAGATTTATTGCATCGAGCGCGAATACAAAATGCAAGAGATTTTTTTCATGGCTCACGGGGCTTGGGACTGAAGACATATATGCTTTTACAGTTTACAGCGCTAATTTAATATTCTATACTTTCCCACCTTTCTCGGTAATACTCCGAGCGTTAAGTAAAAAAATATATTAATTTAAACTGAAAGAGCCAAGCGCATTGTAGTGGTGTCAGACTGGCCAAATCAACCCTGGTGACCACTTTTTAAACCACTACTAGTTAGTAATTTAGCAATATCCAAACAGGATTCAAATTTGTTAATCTCCACATGTAGGACAAAACAACATCCCAGGGTAAATCAGATGAGTTTGATTTCAGGCAGAGTATCCGTGAAGCTTATCTCAGAAAGGGTGTCCCAGTAGAAGAAGCAGATGTTGTAATAGCTTCATAACAATGTCGAATATAAAACAGAATGAGTCAGCTTTAAAGCAATGGAAAAACTTCTATATACACCGATTCTGACTTCTTTAATCCAGACCCTAAATTGCTGCTTAAATTTTTATACCAAAGATTTGAAGAGTTCACGGCGTATCATTAAATATGAATAGATCAGCGATTTCATTTATCTCAATAGAACACATTGGGGAAAACCCAATGATAAGTGGATTTTTAAAAGGTGCTTTCAAGATTAGTCTCCTGAAGCCTAAATACGCATGTACTTGGGACGTTGCTGTAGTCCTTAAGCATATTAAAAAGTGGTTTCCATTAAGCAGTCTATCGTCACCAAATCTTTCTGAAAAGTAGACAGTTATTTTAAAATATTGTGATAAGAGATAATGCAAATGACTTAATAAAGACTTCGGGACCAGGCCGGGAACAGCCGACTTTTATTATATTTAAATAAAACTAAAAAATTAAGGGAGAGTAAGAAAAAACTTTTTTATCTATTAAAAACCGTACAAAGAAGTAAATCGATTAGTAGATATGTAAAACTGATCCTGCCAGACAGTGGTATCGGTACCTCAATTTTTTTCTGCTCACTCCTCTAGACGTACTGTTACGTCAGTAGCTTATCTGCAAGGAGTAGATTTCAGTATTATTCAAAAAAACGGTAGGTTGTTCCAAAAATTCGAAAAGGTTTGTTGAAGTTTATCGTCCTTTAGTTAAAGATAATCAGATTTTTGCGAAAGCTGTATTTCAGATGTGTGTATATATACATATATAAAAGAGATGTATTAAATTATGTTATATTCGTGGTTTGACTAATAAAATTTGTCTATTTGTATATAAGATTATCTGTTTAAGTGAATGAAAATAAAAATTGATGTCTCTAAACAACTACATAGTAAATATACTCGATTACTTTACCCCCACAGAGGCTATACCCCCCCCCCTAATTTTGCAAATTAAAGCAAGTAAAATAAAGTTATTTTTTTTTCTTTTATATTAATATATAACCTATTATATTATATTTCTTCTATAGATACGTTCATTTCTTGTATGTATTAAAAATTAAAGAATTTGTTTGTTTATTCACTTTTTTATTTACTGGGGGCCCATCTCAAAATATAAGCCCGGGGCCTCAAAATCCAAACGACGGCGCTGTTGGTCGGGATGGGAAGGAGAAGATGTTTTCAGCTCTGTTACTCAGTCTGAAGAATATAGGTCTAGAGGACGCAAAAAATCTCTCAAAAACAAATCGCAGAATTTGGTGACAACTTGGCTGGACTGAAAATCAAATGAATCTTTCCGATGTCTTTCTTGTTGAACAAGTAATAATAAATCTTTTTTTAAATATAATTCTGCAATCCCATCAAGCGCCACAGCACAACGGTTTTTTTCTACAGGGAAAGATATTTTGAGAGCTGAACGCTCACCAACGTAAGATGACAATTTTAATATGCTTAAGTTCATGTGAGTCAACATGAACATACAACTAATGAAAAATTATGAATAATGCAATAAATAGTTCTTTTTTCTTCCATATCTTTCATAGTAGTTGTGTACTGTGTATATGTCCCGCTACCCGTGCGTAACCAGGGCGGGTCGCTACTGTTGCTTGTATTAATTAAATCAATTAATCTATCTACTTGTTTTGTTTTATTTACCAATTTATCTCATCCCAAAAGATACCAAAAGCAGTATACGTTTAGGATGGTTAACTTTTAGAGGATAACTTTAACTTGAGTTAAATTTTCGAAATTTTAACGCTTTAACGATTAACGAAATTAACTTATGGATTAACTGTGCCCACCTATGCAAATATTGATTATGTTTCTTATTATAATCTACTACAAATACTGATCTTTATGAAGTTACTCTCACGACTTTTGTACATACGAACGAAAATGTCTCCTTTTCTTGGACCAGTAGCATTATGAACACTAGAGTAGAAAAAGTGCAGTACTAAATTCGTCACTGCATAACAACTCCATGACTCGTTTGGTGGTTCCATAATGAGCAATTTTTTGAAATTATGTCATAATAGTTATTTTTTTTATATTATTTATTTAAGCTGGATAGGTAGTTAAATCCTTTGCACATATTATGGTGATGTTTGGTCATTGACGACTTAAACTACATTAAATTATACATTGCGTAAGAATCTATAAATTCCCTAATAATTCTAGATTAAAAATATAAGAAATAACATAGCGTTATTACTTATATTTGCTGGCCAGACGGCTAGCTGCCAGGGGCGCAACCCTCAGGGGACAAGTCATTATCTAAATCCAAGTCATTAAAAGATTTTATAATGCCTTACTTAACGAACTCGTATTGTATTGTTACATAATAGTAAGAAATATTTTTTTATCGTTTCGTACATAATAGTAAGAACAAATTTTAAGCTTAAATGTATACATGAATTACACTTACAAGGTTATGTGTTGTTTTTCTTCTTAGAAAATAATTCTCGCAGGGCACAAAATTCAAATCTTGCTAGGGGCGCTCATGATCTTATTGTTAGCTACGATGCTGATAACGTAGGTACACTCGTACGAAATAGGATTCTAAATAATTTTTGAAAGTAAATTTTATCTTGTTTTATTTCGAAACTTTTTAAGTTTTTTTTTCGGATGTTTATAATGTAAAAATTAAAAATTTGTTCCACTTGAAAATTTATATATCTAATAATTTTACAATTTATTCAGGAAATGAAGAAAGTAAGTAAACTTTTATTATAATCACATTACTCTTGAAAATCATTTGACGGTGATCAAAAAAGTACATTATAATTTTATAAATTATTTTCTTAGCATATCTTTTCAATGGGCCAATTTTAGATAGAGCACATTGATAATAATTTATCTTCGTCCTTTCCATATGGATAAATAGTATGCTTGTAAATCGTACCACTCTAGTTGAATGTCAGATCTTGTTTTCAATGCTGATAGCCCAATTTCAGATAGGGCAGATTCTAAATGGAAACTGCACCAGTGATTAGAGAAATATTGTGTAGTGAGGGTATAATATAAAGATCTTAGAATGAGTTACTACGAGCAAACATTCCATCATCTATTCTAAAATATTCAATCGCCATATGTAAATATTCCCATTGCATTTCCCATATTATGAAAACATGATATAGCAAAAAAAAAAATTTAGGAGCATCAGAGGATATAAGCAATAGATATATTTAGTAATTACTAAAGTTGTAAACAACAGCTTAACTTAAGAAACGTAATTTACGGTTAATAAAAGTCATAGAAGTTTACTAAATCTCCCTCAATATCACACGTTGTTTGCACTGATAAAGATATAAACCAATCTTCATATAAATTGCTGTAAAATCGGGAATGTCGACGTTAAAAGAGGACTTTTCAAGCAGGCTCCCTTCCCATTTTATTGAAGAAAGGAAATATGGGCTACAAGATCAAGAGAAAATGGATATAAATTTGTAGATATATAAAATTGCAGAATATGGTGAAATAAAAATCTATGTGAAATACTACAGAAAAACTCTTTGGTGTGGATTTTGGGGTGAAAGTGATTGATTAGTATTTTTTTAGAATCATTTTGCCTATGCGGAAACTTTGTGAGCTTGATACAGGTCGATCATTAGATCATTAAAAAAGGATGGTGCTACTTGCCACTCAGACATCGAACTCTTAGAGAAAACTTCTAGGGATTAGATAATTTCTAGAAGAGGTCATATAATTAGCCCTCTTAGTAAGAAAGTCGAGGAGGTTACTAGCTGGACATTTTTTAACTATTACCCGCAACATTTTAAGAAAACTTTAAGAAAAATAAATAAAATAATTACAGTATTTTGTGTTAAAAAAAAAAATAATCGGAAAATAGGCTCCAACAGTGACTGTAATAGATCGCCGATGACAGCTCATGAGCTGCACATGCGTCGGGTTTCCCTCCAAGAGTTGGTAGCCCTGGTCAACCAGATGTTCTCCATTATTAGACATTAGTGATACGTCATATTAAATAACATTGTAAATATAAAACATAATAATAGTAGTTCATAATATAAATTATATTATTTTATAATAATACATGGTGCCGAAACCAAGTTAAAATGTCGGAAGATAGTGCAAATATAAAAGCGCCGAAATATTTCGTTACAACGATAGAACACATCGCAGAAGTATAGAAACTGTGGCTATAACAGTGGGAGTGAACTTAAACAAAAATAAAGCAGAAGTACATGTCGCAATTTTCATGACAAGCATTGGTCCAGACGCTGCTGTCATCTTTAATACGTTTTACTTATCTGTAACTGGGTCCCAATCACTCGGAATTATTAAAAATAAATTTGCAAACTACTTTACACCGAAAATTAATGAAACCTATGAAAAATATATGTTCAAACTCATTACACAAGAAATTACTAATCTAAAAACCAAAGTTAAAAATTGTGGTTATGGAATTCTTGAAGACAGCATAATTCGGGATAAAATAGTAATCGGCATAGAAAGTGACACTACAAGGGAAAAAACTGGGAAAAAAAGGGAAGGATGAAATGTACAAACAATGGAAGAAGAAATGGAAACAAGTGATGCAGATTAAAATGTCTGTGAAATTGGAAAGGACACAGGTCACGAAAAGGACTGGTTTGAGACAGCAAGCTTGTCAGGAATTCAGATAAAATTTAAACTTGATTCAGGTAGCCATTGCAACGTATTAAGTAAAATTATAGCAGATAAAACTAGACCCAACATAGAGCAGTCCACTACCAGGGATTTGATGTCATTTTGTAACAACAAAATGCCTGTATTAGGAGAGGCATGGATCGAAACACAAATAAAAATAAAGAGTTAGCCGTCAAATACATAATAGTAGAGAAGGAAGTTACACCAATACTCAGTAAAACAAGCTGTGTAAACTATTTGATGGAATTGGATGCCTGAAACAATTTAAATACGATATAGACCTGATAGACAACCTTCTGCTGCCGATATGCTCACCAAGAAAGGTACCACATATAATCAGAGATCAAGTAAAAAAAGAACTGGCGAGTATGGTCGAACAAAAAATAATAAAAACAGTCACAGAAGCAACACCAGCAGTTTCACCTCTGGTAGTAGTAAGAAAAAATGAAAAAATACGATTGTGCTTAGATCTATCTGTTATAAATAAAAACCCAAGAAGAAGGCACTATCCTCTAAACACAGTTGAAGAAATAACTTCAAGAATACACGGATCAAAATGGTTCACTTTATTAGATTGCAAAAGAGGTTTTTGGCAGCTTAGAGTCACAAAAAAAAAATCAGAATATTTAACATTCAGCACGCCATTTGGAAGATACTCTTGACTGAGAATGCCATTTGGCTTAGCATCTGCGCCTGAAGTGTTTCAACGAGTCATTAGCTCACTCCTCACGGACATCAGAACTCAGAAAACACAGAGGTATCAATGGATGATATACTTATACATGCTGAAACACAAGATAATTTAGAAAAAAATACACAGAGTGTTAGATAAATTTCGAAATTCAGGGTTAAAACTAAATAAAGAAAAATGCATATTCAGTACACAAGAAGTTAAATTCTTAGTACACATTGAGACGAACAAAGTATTGAAGCAAGACCTAGAAAAATTAGAAACAATACATAAAATAAAAAGACCTGAAATTGTAAAACAACTGCAAAGATTCCTTGGGCTAGTAACATACCTCTCAAAATTCATGAAAAACATGGCTGATGTAACTACCAGTGTTTCTTAACCTTCTAAGTGAGCCGAACCCTTTTGAATCTGAAAATAGGTCTCAGCACCTCAATGAAAAATGTGTTTCAATTTTGTAGTTTAGAAATTAATTTTTTCAAAATTTATTGTTTATTTAAACAAAATTGTATTACTATATATTATATATCAAATGCAAAACAATATTATTTTTATTAATAGCTAAGCGGTTGTTGCTTGTTCAATATAATATTTGTGAAGCCTCTCTTTGAAAGAGACACGCGTAAGTCATCACTTGCATATAAGCGATTTCTCGCTTTAATTTTTGAAATATATATATATATATATATATATATATATATTTATATATATATATATATATATATATATATATATATATATATATATATATATATATATATATATATATATATATATATATATATATATATATATATATATATATATATATATATATATGTATATATATATAAACGTTGTATATTTTCACATAAGTTTGATGAGGATGCAGTCAAAATTTTGGTTGGGCAAAAGAAACTCTTTGTTATTTACTCGAGCTTTCGGGAATGTTTATTCCCTTTATAAAGACAAATACAAATATTTATTTATTCGTTAACTCACATGGTCTTTAGACAGGTTTTATAAAAATACTTACTAACGTGAGGTTAATACTAAAAAACAGCTTCATGAACAATACTGAACAACTTTTAAAAAATAACAGTGTTAATCCTTCATATATAAATACTTTAACAGATTAAAAAAAATTAAAAAACAAATTGACATTTGAAATATTAATAAATTTAAAACAAAATTCAAAAATTTGAAAACTAAAAATAAAATAAAAACAAAAACAACAAATTACATCTTTTTAGAAAGAGAAAGAAGATGCTGTTCTAGTTTTAACAAGTAATCATAAATAATACTCAGATTATTAACATCTGTTTTCTTGTTCATACTATTTTCTTCGTTTTTTATGTAAAACATTTCTTTAAAAATTCTTTTATGGTAATTGTTTTCGGTGCATAACACTCTTACTTTGTCAAAATCCATGGAATGTTTGTTCATAATGACATGTTTAGAGAGGGCACATGATATTTTCTTTAATTTGCAGTCACTTCTGTGAGACGTGACGCGTCCCGATAGACACCTAGATGTTTGTCCCACATACATTTTATTACAATTTAGACAAGGGATATTATAAACTACGTTCGATTTTTATAATGTTTCTAATTTTGTTTTTATAAAAATATTATTATTAGTTAGAAAAATACGCTGAACAATCCTGATATCCGCACATTTAAATATGTTAATGAGCTTAGGAGTTAAAGACTATATATGGCAACGAGCAGAAAAAAGAGGAGTTGTTGTTTTGTGTGTTTTCCAAATTGATTTTTTGATCTTTATTCCTTGGTAGAGCTTCCAGAGTGTTAACATTCAAATTTTAGAATATATTACCAAAATTATCCGTTCTATGGTTCAAGGGAGAACTAAACAAAAGTTTATTAACTAATTTATCAGGATATGAATTTTCCCGCAGGATATCTCTCACCATCCCTAGGCATTCAATAACAAAATCAGGGTGTGATAATTTGATTACTATATTTCTCATTACCGAGACTAAGTTCATTTTCATTTTCATTCGATGATAAGAATGAAAATTAAGCCATTTGTTACTCGAGCAAGGTTTTATATACCATTTTGTTTTTAACAGGTTATTGTTGGTTCTAAAAACTTTCATGTCTAAAAACGGAATCGAGTTGTTGGAGTCTTCTTCTTCTGCTGTGAATTGCAGATTGATGTTAAATCCATTAAAAACATTAAGAGCCTCATCTATTCTATTCTTTGGAACAGCTAAAATCAAATCATCTACATACCTTTTGACAAAAGGTAAATTAAACGGCAATTTTTTTTAAAACATCTGTGATTAGATCATCTAAAACAAAATTTACTAAAATGGGGGAGATTGTTGACCCCATTGGTGTACCAAAAATTTGTTTGTAATACGTACTATTATGAATAAATACATTAGAGTCAAAAATGAATTCTAAAATTAATTTGAAAGTTTCAAAATCAAGAAGGCAATGTGGCGTAACATTTCCCAATGTTTTCTTAAACTTGTAATTATAACAGATAACGGTAAATTGGTGAAAAGTGAAATAACATCAAAACTGACCAACAGATTGTCATCAGGTAATTTGAAATTGTTAATGAAATTACTAAAAGTTAGTGAGTCCTTTACGTAATAATCGTTGTCAGAATCATAAGAATTAGCAAGTATGGTTGCCAGCCATTTTGCTAATTTACTGTTCCGAGAGTCTACCGAAGACACGATAGGTCTCACAGAAAGATTGGGTTTATGGATTTTAGGCAAAGTATAGAGTCGAGGGGTAACGGCGTTATAAATAGTAAGAGTTTTAGCTGTTGTTTCATCAATTAACTTGCGTTTTTTTATATTAGATACAATTTTGTTTGCTTTTTGTTGCAAAGTGCAAACTGGATTATTTTTTAATTGCTTGTAATATTTAGTGTCCTTGAGTAACTTTTGTTGATGTAATCATCTTTAGACATTATTACTGTTACATTACACTTATCACTTCTTACCACGTAGAGATCTGGGTGCTGTTTCAAAAACCGTTTAGATTGATCAAAAATTTTCCTTAAATGGTGGATATTGTTAGAATTTTTATGTAAGAAATTGGTTAATATATTAATAAATTGTGCCCGGTAAGTGTTGTGTTGATTTTTATCTACATTTGATAAAATAAGTTCTAAATCCGCTAATAAGTTAGATAATTTAATATCACCTGTTAGGGGACTTATACCAAATTTTGGTGCTAAAGATAGTAATCGTTTTATATCACTAGGTAATACTATGTCAGTTAGATTTTTTATCCATTTCTCTTGTATTTTTATGTTCAAAAATTCATCAGTTCTCAGTTTACTTAATTTTTGCATATTGATATTTTTAATTTTATGAAAACAGTTTTTGTATTTTATAATTATTGTTCTGTTATATTCTTGTAAGATGTGACTGGGCAATATAACAGTTAATTTGCTTTTTAACATCTTTTAGTTCTCTTTTTAAGTTTTGTAATTCGCTAAAAGTTATTTTAATTTCTAAATTTAAAATACTTTTTTTCACTCTGTTGTTGAAATTCTGTACCGTG
The DNA here is from genome assembly GCA_944588485.1 of Phosphuga atrata. Lineage (NCBI taxonomy): Eukaryota > Metazoa > Arthropoda > Insecta > Coleoptera > Silphidae > Phosphuga > Phosphuga atrata. The sequence goes on from OX155892.1 coordinate 54,101,993, forward strand.
ATTCCAGTTCTTGCTCCTCTGTGGTGTAAGAGGGATGTTATATTTCCAATTCCATTTATGATGTGTGCCGGAAACAGGTGGAGTCACATCTTACAAGAATATAACAGAACAATAATTATAAAATACAAAAACTGTTTTCATAAAATTAAAAATATCAATATGCAAAAATTAAGTAAATTGAGAACTGATGAATTTTTGAACATAAAAATACAAGAGAAATGGATAAAAAATCTAACTGACATAGTATTACCTAGTGATATAAAACGGTTACTATCTTTAGCACCAAAATTTGGTATAAGTCTCCTAACAGGTGATATTAAATTATCTAACTTATTAGCGGATTTAAAACTTATTTTATCAAATGTAGATAAAAATCAACACAACACTTACCGGGCACAATTTACTAATATAATAACCAATTTCTTACATAAAAATTCTAACAATATACACCATTTAAGGAAAATTTTTGATCAATCTAAACGGTTTTTGAAACAGCACCCAGATCTCTACGTGGTAAGAAGTGATAAGATTAATGTAACAGTAATAATGTCTAAAGATGATTACATCAACAAAAGTTGCTAATTACTCAAGGACACTAAATATTAAAAGCAATTAAAAAATAATCCAGTTTGCACTTTGCAACAAAAAGGAAACAAAATTGTATCTAATATAAAAAAACGCAAGTTAATTGATGAAATAACAGCTAAAACTCTTACTATTTATAACGCCGTTACCCCTCGACTCTATACTTTGCCTAAAATCCATAAACCCAATCTTTCTACGAGACCTATCGTGTCTTCGGTGGCCTCTCCGAACAGTAAATTAGCAAAATGGCTGGCAACCATACTTGCTAATTCTTATGATTCTGACAACGATTATTACGTAAAGGACTCACTAACTTTTAGTAATTTTATTAACAATTTCAAATTACCTGATGACTATCTGTTGGTCGGTTTTGTTGTTATTTCACTTTTCACCAACTTACCGTTATCTGTTATAATAACAAGTTTAAGAAAACATTGGGAAAATGTTACGCCACATTGCCTTCTTGATTTTGAAACTTTCAAATTAATTTTAGAATTCATTTTTGACTCTAATGTATTTATTCATAATAGTACGTATTACAAACAAATTTTTGGTACACCAATGGGGTCAACAATCTCCCCCATTTTATTAAATTTTGTTTTAAATGATCTAATCACAGATGTTTTCAAAAAATTGCGTTTAATTTACCTTTTGTCAAAAGATATGTAGATGATTTGATTTTAGCTGTTCCAAAGAATAGAATAGGTGAGGCTCTTAATGTTTTTAATGGATTTAACATCAATCTGCAATTCACAGCAGAAGAAGAAGACTCAAACAACTCGATTCCGTTTTTAGACATGAAACCAACAACGTTTTTAGAACCAACAATAACCTGTTAAAAACAAAATGGTATATAAAACCTTGCTCGAGTAACAGATGGCTTAATTTTCATTCTTATCATCCGATGAAAATGAAAATTAACTTAATCTCGGTAATGAGAAATAGGGTAATCAAATTATCACACCCTGATTTTTTTATTGAATGCCTAGGGATGGTGAGAGATATCCTGCGGGAAAATTCATATCCTGATAAATTAGTTAATAAACTTGTTTAGTTCTCCCTTGAACCATAGAACGGAAAATTTTGGCAATATATTTCAAAATTTGAATGTTAACTCTCTGGAAGCTCTACCAACGAATAAAGATCAAAAAATCAATTTGGAAAACACACAAAACAACAACCCCTCTTTTGTCTGCTCGCTGCCATATATAGTCTTTACTCCTACTCATTAACATATTTAAATGTGAGGATATCAGGATTGTTCAGCGCATTTTTGTAAATAATAATATTTTTACATAAACAAAAACAAAATTAGAAACATTAGAAAAATCGAAAGTAATTTATAATATCCCTTGTTTAAATTGTAATAAAATGTATATAGGACAAACATCTAGGTGTCTATCGGGACGCATCACGTCTCACAGAAGTGACTGCAAATTAAAGAAAATATCATGTATATATATATATATATATATATATATATATATATATATATATATATATATATATATATATATATATATATATATATATATATATATATATATATACACATATATATATATATCGACATTTCAAAAACTAAAGCGAGTCGATAATAGTCAATAGTCGAATAATAGTGGAACTAAATGTCGATAATAGTAGATGAAAATCCCATTTCAAACAGGTAGTTGGTGGTAGAAGTAATTGCAATGCTTCTTTCGCTAACTGTGGATAACATTCTAACTGTGTACGCCAGAATTGTTGTAATTCTAATTGTTCGAATTCCATTTGAATATGTCCACTATCTCGCATTTCGTATGAAGAACAGAATTTTCGTAAGAAGATCGTATGTTTTATATCACTATCATCCATTATCACTATTATCAACAGAATTTAGATTATATAGAAATGGATTTAGTACCCATCTCCGAGTTTTGGTCATATTTCCAGTAGAAAAATATCCATTGAATGATTCCCTCAATCGTTTCAAATGTATTGTAATTTCTGGTATAATTGTCTTTTTTCATTTCATTGCAGATATAGATGAAAAAGTCCAATATTTTAATAACGTAATTCTTTCTTTATTTGAGTACAATGCGCCTATGGTTACAAAAAGATATTCAAAACCGCCTGCACCATGGCTATCAGGTAATATGAAATTAATGATGCAAATGAAAGATGCTGCATTACAAAAATACAAACGCACGAATTGTCTCGTGCATTTCAATTATTATAAAGAACTTAGAAACTTGCTTAACAAGACTATTGTCAAAGAGAAAAAAGCGTATCTAAACCACAGACTCAGATCGAGCACATCCAGAATCCTTTGGAAAGATCTTGAATCTCTAGACATGTATAGCAAATATTATAAAACCAACGAACTTTAGCTGATCTCATTTAGCTGATGTTAATAAAATCAGTAATTTTTTTATCGACTCGGTAAAACCGATTGCTGCTCAGAAAGTTCAGGACACAATAAATTTATATAAAAATAAGCCTAAACTCAACATTAAAGGTAAATTTATTTTCAAGCTAGTAGAAATCGGAGAAGTTTCAGATATTTTAAACGCAATTACCACTAATGCAGAGGGAGTTGACGGTATAACAGTGAAAATGCTAAAGATTTGTAGTCCATATATCAACTCATTTCTAGTACATATTATAAACTCATGTCTCCCCAAGAGTCATTTCCCTACTGCGTGGAAAACATCTCTCGTTATTCCTCTACCTAAAGTCTCAGGTCCTAAGGAATTTAAACAATTACGTCCTGTAAGTATCCTTCCAACTATATCTAAAATACTTGAAAAAATTATGATTAGGTAACTAATATCATTTGTGGATAACAATAACATACTACCGGTTAATCAATCAGGCTTTAGAAGAAACCATAGCTGTGAAACGGCCATTTTAAATATTGTGGATGACATCTTATTGAAGACTAATAATAACAATCTAACGGTACTTGTTCTCCTAGACTACACAAAAGCGTTCGACTGTATCAATCACGCCTTATTATATGCAATATTACACTATCTAGCTATAGATGATAGCGCGATGGACTTAATTAAAAAGTACCTTTCCAACAGAAAACAGATTGTGACATAAAAGCATGCGAGACCTTAAGTAATATCAGGGGTTCCACAAGGATACATTTTGGGACCGCTATTCTTCTCTCTATATATAAGTCAGTTAAACACAAATATGACTATCTGTAAGGTACATTACTACGCGGATGATACCCAGCTGTATGCATCATTTCCACCACAAAAGTTAGAGGAGGCAATCAATAAAATAAATGCGGACCTGTGCAAGCTAACGGAATCGTCTTGCAAACATTCTTTATGTATTTATCCAGGCAAGACGGTAGGGTTACTATTTGGCAGGCATGCAGCAATAAAACAGTTTGGTTGGTGTTTGGTGATAAAAATTGTTGTGAATGGCAAACGAATTCAAATAGTAGAGGAAGCTTGTAACTTAGGGTTAGTTTGTATACTGAGTTACGCTTTCAATCTCATGTAAACAATTGTATAAAAAGGGCATTCTGTAATTTAAAACTTATTTACACAAACAAAAATATTTTAAATAAGGCTACAATGAAGCTATTGTGCGACACCATGGTTCTATCGCACTGTTCCTTCTGCGATGTCGTGTATGGTAGTTTGATATAGTATTGATATAGTAGTATTGATTTGCATACTGCAAAGAAGATACAGCGAATCCAAAATTGTTGCATCCGCCTGGTACGCCATGGTTCCAAAATGGAATCATGTGTCGCATAAAATAAAATAAATACATTGGTTGAACATGCATAACCGCAGAAAATTGCGCTCCTCTGTGTTGTTTCACAAAATTATAGTCAACCAGAGTCCGGCATATTTATATCAAAAAATCAAATATAGAACCGACGTCCATAACATTAATATCAGAAAGAAATCATTATTGCCTCCTTCCAATGATTGGGAAAAGAATTTTTTGTGAATTATTAGGAGTATCATTGGTAAATAAAAGTCCTTTATTATTATTATTTTTATTTTCTACAACATTTGAATCTAGCAAGGGAAAGTTTGCAAAATTTCCATTTTCAACTCGACGTATCTAAATTTCCAGTTTTCCTAAAAATGATAATTTTTAACTAGTTGATTTTATATTTTTACCAAATCCTTAGATTTATATGTTCTATTCATTCAAGTGGCATATATGTACATAGTAGGGTAGCCTCAGAATTCCATTCTTACTTTCAAAATCTTTTTCTAAATCACCGTAACTGAAGTCAGTAACTGAATAATTTCTCCACGCAATTCCAAAACGCTGTTAAGCATGTGGCCCTTGGAGAACCATCGAATTTCGGTGTGATATAGAAGTACACCGATATATTTTACTACATTTATTGCAGTAATTAGGTGTTGTTTTAAAGTTTCTGGCAAATATTTGGACGCAAGTGCATAGTGATGCAACATGCAATGCGTTATTGTAATTTGCGGTAACTCTTTTCAAGTGTCAAAAAAATGTTGCCTAACATTACTAGTGCCCCATCAGTGCATATTGAGCCACATTGAATCATATTATTGAATCACATTCATTGTAAATTAATAAAAAAAAAAATCTGTGATGTGATTGAAAACATCAATTCCTGTCAAAGTCAACTCCAGTGGCACACAAAATAGAAATTCTTCTATCATTTCTTTTTATTTTACATATCGCACAAATACCAAGAACTGGCTGCAATTACCAACATCAGTTGACTCTCGTTGTATACTTACTTTTAGTGGACTGACGATAATTTTATGTCTACGATAATTTGCACTAAAATATCTATACTGAGATCTTGAATTCGTGATCGAATTATATCGTTCGATAAGGGAATCTGCTGGATTTTTTTATGTGCTTCAGAATCTCACACAGCTTAGGTAATATTAATGCACAAGATTTTATCAAATCCTCAGTGATCGTGTGAGATTTTTTTTTGTGCACACAGATATGCCACTCAATAGGACGCTTCTAACAAGGGCTTTTGAATTGCTGGCCCGCATAATTTTATTATAGTACCACTGGTATCAAATCGAGCCTTTTTTGACTTCAGGCTGTTCATGCTGTGCGCACCTTCACCACCATGCAGATTGTTTAAATGCTCTAATAACTTTGATGGTTTCCGATTGCATTTGCAAAAACCAAAGGGTATGAACGTAGCTGGCTATTTTTTATTTACTTCTATTTTTATGAATATATAAGTGGCTAAATATACATCTTTCAACATCCATAAATATTTCATTCTCGTATTTTTTACTTTCCTCTTAGTTCTGGCAAATTTGACTCTATATACCAGACTCTATATACATAAACCTAATTTTTGTATAAGCTTCAATATCCCAATAATGGACTTTTGCCTTATTGGAGGAATTACTATAATTTTATAATATTTTATTATCAAAAATTTATTAAATGATATTTAATAATTGATATTGTTAGGGGCTTCTACCAAAATCATCAAATCAAATTATCTCCAAAAATACCTTCCCGCACCCCCAGGGGTGCGGGCAACACAGGTTAAGAATCACCGAACTAGACCATTAAGAGTATTACTGAAAAAAGACACAGAATTGTATTGGGACAACGAGCAAGAGGAGATCTTTTTAAAATTGAAAGAGTTACTGAAAAAGCCTCCCGTTTTGGGATATTATAATCTAAAAGAGGCTATACTACTTTCAGTGGACGTAAGTAGTTATGCCTGCGGTGGAGTATTGATTCAAAAAGGAAAACCTATTGCCTACTGCGCCAAGTCTTTTACTACCACAGAGAGAGGATACAGTCAACTGGAAAAAGAAGCAAATGCCATATTGGTAGCTTGTAAAAAATTCACAATTACATTTGGGGTTGTAAAAATCTTTCCATCGAATCTGACCATAAACCTTTAGAAACAATATTTAAGAAGTCACACGCGGAAGCGCCGCCCAGATTACAAAGAATGTTATATCAAATACTGCCGTATAATCCTAAAATCATTTAAAGAAAAGGCTCAGAGATGTACGTCGCCGATGCACTAAGTAGAGACTGCCGGAATCTAAGCTGCGAAGAAATGCACAATGGAACGCTTCAGATATGTGCCGTTGTTCCATTCACCAAATCAAGTAAAGAAGACTTGAAAAGATATACAGAAAATAGCAATGAATTAAAAGAACTGAAAGAAATAATTTTAAAAGGATGGCCTAAAAAAATTGAAGAAGTCAAGATAACTTAAAAAAATATTGGACATATAGAGAAACGCTGAGCGTTATTAATAATCTGATTTTCAAAGGCGACATAGTACTAATACCACCATCAATGGTACCGTTAATAATGAGGCACTGCCATCTGAGTCACAAGGGTGTACAGGGAACGTTATAATTTGCTAGAGACAATAGTTTTCTGGCCTGGAATGACAAAAGACATTACAGAATATGTAAGAATTTGTAAAACCTGTAATGAAATTTAGAAAGATAATCCAATGGAGCCCTTGATACAACAGCGACCACCTAAAAGATCTTGGAGCATTGTCGCATCTGATATTTTATGTAGCAATTACGTATACCAATATATACTCCATTATCACATTTGCCCCAAATCAAGGGGCAAATGTGATATATCGCCAACGTTTAAAAAAAAATTCCTAAAAAAAAAAAAATCTGCTAATTGGTTTTACCGTACTATATCGATTCAAAACCCTGTAGCAATGCCATAAAAAAATATATAATTTCTTGTTAATAAGATTAAAATTTTGTAACACTACAAAGTTCACCTATTTAAAAAATATTTCGCATTTACCCCACTCCACGTTACTGAAATCTGCATTGTTTTTTTTTCCTAAATTTATTAAATGCATTCCAAATAGTCTTGACAATAGCTATATTTCAATTATATTTGTTATCGGTTTTTAATTAATTGCATTGTGAAACCAAAAATTTTAATCATTGGAGATAAGAATCTTCTTGATAAGTATTCGAATAGTGTACAATTAAAAACTAGCTGGAACAACATATAACTAGCTCTTATTTTTTTTTTCTAGAAAGTGAGATAAAAACGAAGGAAGCAACACTTTAATCAATCAATTTTTAGTGATAACAAAATATTCCCGGAATTGATAAAAATCTTCAGGATGTGTGATAGTCGCACATCGCACAATGGGGTACATTGATTTAAATATATTGTTTATGAAAAATACACATGTGGATGTATTGTAACAAATATTCGGACTACGCAAAACACGGTTCGAGAATGTTCATACACGCAAGACTAAAATATATAATGTACTACAAAGGAGAAAATATTTTTTTTCCTTTATAGTTTTGAAGAATGGATAAAATTGAGCGACATGTTTAGATGTCTACACAGAGGCATTCCAACAGATATTCTGCAGATCGGCAGAGGAAACTGCTTCGCTGCAACACTTATGCAAATGTGAAGTTTTTTTTTATTGTGGAGTAATATATTACGGATATAATATTTTACCTTTGTGATACCTTGAATTATAAATTTTTATTCAATTCTTTTAAATTAATTTAATAAATCATAATTTGATCTGCCACCACTTTGAGAAAAGATAACCCAACAACCCCAAACAAAATTATTTTGTATTGCACTTTTCACCGAAATATCTTCAATAAGTTTGTGTATCGACACAAACATATCAACAATTCTTACAAACCCATTGGAGTTTGTGCGAGTTTTTTAGGCTATCGGAGAAATGAATCAAATAGTTTGATCATAGAAGGTAGGTCATAGAAGGTAGTCGAAGTACAGATATATCACTCACTAAACAAATAGCATTCTAAAAAAATCATTGGCGCAAAGCAATTCTTTGGGTCAACGCCTCCTTTGAAAGTCAATGTAATACATTCAATATAATTAAAAAAGTAAACATTTTTTATGACCATAATTTGTAATAATAATTAGTACAAAAGTAACCACATAAAATCATTATAGTAAATAATATGATAACTAAGGCTGGGATTATATGCAAAATGTATATTTTTCTACTGATATATGTGAAAATGGCATTATTTCCACGGCTTACCCTACATGAATGTGACATTTTTTCATTCTAGAGATGAGAATATTTTCACATCTAGAGACGAAAATGAGCATTTTAAATCTATGATTTTCTCGATTAAAACACTAAACTAACCAAATTTGCATAGAATGTCTTATTAATTTCATCAATTTCAATGAAATATTTTATGTACAAACGTAAAACGAGCCCGAAACTATTTAAAAAACCGAAATAAAGTTAGGACATTTGACTTGAAAAGTATCACCATCTATGAGAATGCAATATGTTACCATGGAAACGATCAAACCAACAATTAAATTTGTATTGACTGTTCTGACAGTTCGCTTCGAATTGGATTTATTAAAGTGGAATTTTGGATTCTACAACCGAAATCAGTAGAAAAAATTGCATTTACTACTCGAGATGAAAGATTTTTTTTTGGTTCGGTGTAATTTCTAACTCGCTGCCGCCCGTGAGCAAACTCCCACCTCACCAAAAAACGCCATTTTTGCTCTTGCTTGTAAATCATCATCTTTCATCTCTTGCTGTACAATATACTATTGTTATTAATATGTTAAGTTTTCAATCCATATCTTATGTTTTATGGGCAAAAAAAATCATTATATATTAGATATTTTAATAGGTATTTCAAATTGTAAGTTTTCTATCCATATCTAATGTTTTATGTGGCCAATTATTTTTTTTAAATTGGAATCAAAAGAAAAACAAGCTGCTTTTGATTATATATATATATATATATATATATATATATATATTCACAACTTTGTCTATTTAAACGATAAAAAGATGTATCGATTTTGAAGAAATCTTTTGTGTGTGTTTGAACGGTTTACATACCATACCATACCATTACCATCAAAATGATAGTTAGGTTAGGTTAGCAGATTAGGTTAGGACAACGTACGTCGGGTACTGCTTAAAAAAATCATTATATATTAGATATTTTAATAGGTATTTCAAATTGTAAGTTTTCTATCCATATCTAATGTTTTATGTAGCCAATTATTTTTTTTAAATTGGAATCAAAAGAAAAACAAGCTGCTTTTGATTATATATATATATATATATATATATATATATATATATATATATATATATATATATATATATATATATATATATATATATATATATATATATATATATATATATCACAACTTTGTCTATTTAAACGACAAAAAGATGTATCGATTTTGAAGAAATCTTTTGTGTGTGTTTGAACGGTTTACATACCATACCATACCATTACCATCAAAATGATAGTTAGGTTAGGTTAGTAGATTAGGTTAGGACAACGTATGTCGGGTACTGCTTAACTGATTTTGATAATTTTTTGTGTGTGTTTGAGTGGATACCTGGATGGGTTACATTCACACTTTGGCCCGGTGGTTAGGTTAGGTTAGTAGGTTACTTTAGAAAATCATCATGTATGTGATTGTGAGTTTCTGGATGGTTTAGTTTCACAAATGAACCCTGTAGATTAGATTAGGTTAGGATAACTTATGATGGGTTCTAGTGGACCGATTTTGATAAAATTGTGTGTGTTTGAGTGGGTACCTGCCTGGTTTAGATTCACAATTAGAGCTGGTGGTAAGGTTAGTAGGTTAGATTAAGACAACGAATGCTGAGTTCTGCTGAACCGATTTTGATGAAATTTTTTGTATGTGTTTGAGTGGGTTCCTGAATGGTATAGATTTATAATTGAAACGGGTAGGGTAGGTTAGCTTAGTTGGTTAGGTTAGGACAACATATAACATAAGGTTATTTAGATAGGGCTGAATTATAATAAAATTATAATTATAAAAGTTTTGGATTCAGTAATAGAGGTGAAACCCATCAACAATAGGCTTATGTCTTTAAGAATCAAGCACGTAAATAAAAGCTACACCTTTATTAATGTACATTTACCAAAAAATGGTGACAATAAAAGGGAGCCTGAAAAAAACAGAAAGATTTCAAATATTACAACACACTTCCTAATTTCAAATATTACAACACACACCATTTCTACAAAACCTTTACGAACCAACTTAAAGGGTATTCCCCAGAGAACCTTTGCTTTCGGAAGCAAGATGGTAAACTAGCCTTAACAAACAAGGAAAATTGCAAAGAATTAGTTTCATATTTTTCACAGCTTTTAAATTGTCCAGAACCCAAAGAGAGATTCCAGAAAGTACAACCAGAAATCATACCGGAAAATTTGTTACCAACGCAAGAAGAAATTGATTCACATATCAAGAAACTTAAAAACAACAAAGCATCAATTAGAAAGTTGCTGAACTGAAAAATTTAGGCCCAAATTCACTCAAAGAAATTACACATATAATCCAAAACAATGGTAAACCGAAAAGCTCCTGGATGACTGGAAGATTGCTCTAATGCATTCACTACATAAAAAAGGCAGCAAGTTAGATGTAAACATCTATAGAGGTATGTCTCTTGTATCTTTCACCTACAAAATCAGTATGTCTCTTGAATTGAACACAAAAGCAATTAGAAGCCAAACTATCAGAATACCAAGCAGGATTCAGACCAAACAGGTCCTGCCCAGACCAAATTTTCAACCTCAAAACCACACTCAAATTACTAGCCCTCAGACAAAAGCCCACAGTATGCACATTTGTAGACTTCAAAAAGGCATACGATTCGATAGACACATCACTATTCCAAATTCTAGAAGAGAGAGGACTAGATCCCAAAACCCTAGAACTCATAAAACAAACACTCACTGGCACAAAATCTAAAGTGAAATTTATGGGCTGAAGGTGGATGTACTCTCTCTTATTCTGTTCAATATCGTGCTAGACAAGTTTGGAAAAATGGGAGAAGGAACGTAAGAAATGTGAGTCCTGGAAACCGATCCAACTGGGCTTACCAAAAATCAAAACAACAGAAAAACAACAGAAAATTTTTCAAACATTGAAATTGACATTAAGAAAAGACGAATGAAATTCTTTGAACATCTAACGAGACTACCAAAAAATCGACTGTCAAAAAGGATATTAGATTATGCTCACTAAAGAATTCGACACCTTGGTTAGACGAACTTCGAAAGGACATCAGAAACGCAAACATATGTACAACAGACATTTTAGAAAGAGACATCTTCAGACACAAAGTAAACAAATGGGAAGTTACATTAGAGCAACCAAAGCAAAAACAGCACAGACCGAAGTGGTCGGAAGAACGTATACAAGCCTTTCCGGAAAGAATGAAAGCTTATTGGAAAAATAAGAACTCAAAGAAAACTTGATTTTTTTGATTGTTGGTTGCTTAACTTCCTCTATTATTGGGAGAATACGCTAATAATAATAGTAATAATAATAATAATAATAATAATAATAATAATAATAATAATAATAATAATAATAATAATAATAATAATAATAATAATAATAATAATAATAATAATAATAATAATAATAATAATAATAATAATAATAATAATAATAATAATAATAATAATAATAATAATAATAATAATAATAATAATAATAATAATAATAATAATAATAATAATAATAATAATAATAATAATAATAATAATAATAATAATAATAATAATAATAATAATAATAATAATAATAATAATAATAATAATAATAATAATAATAATAATAATAATAATAATAATAATAATAATAATAATAATAATAATAATAATAATAATAATAATAATAATAATAATAATAATAATAATAATAATAATAATAATAATAATAATAATAATAATAATAATAATAATAATAATAATAATAATAATAATAATAATAATAATAATAATAATAATAATAATAATAATAATAATAATAATAATAATAATAATAATAATAATAATAATAATAATAATAATAATAATAATAATAATAATAATAATAATAATAATAATAATAATAATAATAATAATAATAATAATAATGATAAAATTATAATTTTGTGTACATTCAACTATAACACATTACAATATGCAGGACGTGCAGGATTATAACAGGCTGCCTAAGACCGACACCTGTCGAGAAGCTGTACCATCTATCAGGAATTGCACCAGAACTAGTCAGACGCAAAGAAGCATCCGAAAGAGAGCGGCAGAAGCAGATCGGAGATAGGCGGTGCCCTCTACACGACCAACAACCAGAAAGGCGACGACTCAAATCAAGGTAGAGCTTTCTTCAACATAGGCAACAATTGCAGACATGCCATAGAACTATGGAAAGAACAACACCGAAATCTGCGGACCGAACCCAGAGAGGAGCTGCCACCAGTGCCGTCTTAGACTATGCCGGGGCCCTTGGGCCCACAATAATTTGGGGCCCTTTTAGAAAGTAAAATAAAGTGAACGACAAAAACATTTTTCTGCTATGATCTTATATTTATTATGGTTAATTGGTACAAATCAAATATACATATGTTATTAATTAGATAAATATGCTGCTGGTTTGAAATGGTTACGATTACGATAGTTTCTTTCGGGATTTCTGTAGTGCAAGATCTTCTGTTATATCTTAAAAGTTTATTTTTTTAAGGATATCACTTTCTATGCACATTAATGACAAATTAGTTAATCGTTCTTGTAACATAGTTGTTCGTAATTCATTTTTTATTTTCTGTAGCTGTGAAAATGATCGCTTTCCACTACAATTGGTAACCAATAAGCAAAGGAAAATTCTTGTAGCAACTTAAACATTTGGAAAAGTTTCTTTTAATTTATCAGACTTTATTAATTTATGTAAGGTTGAGATACTTAAATCAGCTGATTCCTTTGCCACGTTCTTTAAATACTCCCTTAAATGAAAACATTATGATTTGTGCTAATATGCATTACTGTCTTTGTGATAGAATTCTTCAAATTCATTGCATTTTTTTGTCAACTCGTCATAATCGATTGTTATTAACAATCAACAACTGTTATTGAAAAAGAAAACTAAAACGATAGTCAATTTCTTGGTATGCTGCCGAACGATTTTTTGAATGTGCATATAATGTAATGTATAATGTGCATGTAATATCGATTATAGGAATAAACGTATCTACATGAATTTTTTTTTGCCATGCAACTGTACATATTCTGATGATCATTCAAAAAAAGTGACGCGTGTCCTGCGAATTCTTTCTCTTTCAGACTTATCTTTGGAGTGAGCATTTGGATTTTTTTGTTTAGCAACCGATTCGTAGTGATCGAATTTATTGCGTACGTTATTGACATAGTAGATCAGATCTGCGTAAAATTTCGTTGCAACGTCCATGGTGATAGTGCTATTCTGTAAACTTAAGCTTGTTTTATTCGTAATTCCCAAAAGATCATTCCATATTTCCGTTAAAAGAATAGTATTCAATTTTTCCATTTTGTTTTGGGCTTCGTTTCCTGTTTCTCCTGGTTGCTTGATGTCACTTTGCAACTGAGGACAGAGTTTCAGAAATATTTATATAACTGTTTTGTAAGGCATTAATAGCATTAGCACGTACAGACCATCTAGTATTCGGGAGAGACTTCGGGACTTTATTTGCGCCCAAATGCTCAGTCATAATTTTCCATCGTTTGGTCGAAGCCGAGAAAAAATTGAATAATTTTTGGCTAAACTGAAAATATGCTACAGCTTCGGAAACATATTCAACAGCCTGAACACCTACTAAACTTAGCGAATCTGCAGCACTTGGGACAAAAATTGCAAATTTACATTTTGCTTTTATTCTTGACTAAACACCAGAATACTTTCCAGCCAGGGACACACTCTGCCCAGGACAATCTTTTATATTAATATCAAGGCTTTCAATAATTTTTAAAATAGTATCTGCTATGTATTCTGCATTTTGCTTATCCATAGAGAAAAACTGCAAAAATCTCTCAATAGCCTATCCGTCTATTACGTATTTAACGATGACGGTCAGTTGGTCAACATGAGAGCGATATGGTGTAGAATCCACGCTTATTGAGTAGTATTTTGATAATTTTATTTCATTAACAATTGATTTTAAAAATTGCTGTCCCATTATATTAATAAACTCATTACAAATATTTGCAGACAAATATGATGTAATTCCTTTTCCACGATTTCCGCAGTTTCGTATATGATCAAATTCACTAATCAGTTCTAAGCCTCCCCAAAAATTCCCGTTATTTTGAAACCCCAATATCTCATTATCACCACGAAAAGCAAGACCTCTAGAAGCAAAAAATTTCACTACTGTGACAATTCTTTTAATTACATTCCTCAAATAATTGACTTCTGTATTATATTGGGACAGCTACTCACTGTCAATTCGTCCCGTAGTTAGCTTCACGCGACATTTATCGCGATATTAATTGCCTGTGCTGTAAACTGTTCTTATGCTCAAGTAATAAGTTACTTATATGCTTCCAATCTTTATATCCATTCGGAGAACACATATTATATCCAGTAGTAGTATTAAATAGGCGGCAGCAATAACATAACACAGATTTCTTCGACGGTGAATAAAGGAGCCATTTTCTTTCTAAGGACTCACCATTCGTCAATTTACGGGTGAAAATATTTTTAGTCAAGTAGGTATCTAGTTTTAAAATAAACATAATAATATGAAAAATAGCTAGAATATAAAATATTCAATCTGTTCGTTAATCTACAAAATTAAGTCCTACTAGAACTTAGACAAATGTCATATTGAAACAACTACTTCCCTGGCTAATACCACAGGATATTGAATTACACAATAGACATTTGTATGTTATTACTAGTACTATTAGTTAAATAACATTACGATTTATTTCTACATTGCTTGAAAATATTTCATATATTAACAATTATATATTCATTCATTCATAGAAAATTCTACTTTACACTCAGCACTCCAAGTTGTAACGTACTTCCGCTTTTTCTCACCTGGGCCATTATTTGCACATATATAACAAATGTCTCTTCAAGAAATCCACAGCAGCTAAGCGATAAATTACTTCCATACTTTGTTTCCCCAGTCTAGCCGCAGTAAAAGTTCCATGTTTCCAAAAAAATTCTTGAACGACTCTTCATATTTGTTCAAGCGTATTGAAGTTCTTTATGTTTTTTATAAAAGACATGTTATAAGCGTTTACAATGACAACATCAATCAGGTGAAAAATAGCATTTTATTACTCATGCGCGAAAAGTACTTCTAGACCCACGTTTTTTAATACGAGATATGCAACTTTTCGTTGTATTTTCACATAACCTGGGTAACGCACGCAAATATTTATTTAAGTAATCGCTAGGTTACATAAAAAAAACAAATAAACACAATCAAGTCCTCAGCATTAAAACAATTATTTTTTTTCATTACAAAATAATAATAAAAAGTAAAGAAAACGTTTTAAAATGAGTGTAAATTCTATGGCGATACCGGAGGCTAAAGAGAGTTCTTATGACGAATCCACACCACCGGAGACAATTGAAAAAGCAAATTCTTCATTTTTTATTCCATTTCTTTTCGTAGGCCCCTGGATCCTAAGCTTCGCACGATACATCCCTTCGCATGAGTAATAAAAAATGTTGTTGTAACACGGGCGGAATTGTCAATTGCCCTCTTGAGCGAATTTACAACTTACCGCCCTAGTTACAAAATATAATATTTATAGCACTTGATTGATTTTCAGACACTATTTCTAATCTCTATGAATCGGTATTCTGCTTATACTTTGTCAGCTTAGGGTTAGTATACAAATTATCTGTATATAACAAACACACTTTTCGTTTATAGTTGATCAGTAATTTTTTTATTACCGCACCTGAAACAATTAACGGATCATTTCGCTGAATGTCAATATTAAGTCCAGTGTACAGTAACAATTTCAGAACAATTCCTGTCTCACAATCACACAACACAAAAAAAAATCATTCCGCATCGATGTCTCTTGGATGGGATAAATTGCTTGAAGTGCCGTCTTGAACAATATCAGGGATTCATCGATAATCAGCTTTTGAAAAGGATGGAAAGTTGAATGTTCAATATTTTTTTCTTCAAATATTGTTGGTATTTTTCACGATTTATCATTGCCGTTGGGGGTCGGTGGGTTGTTATTATCAGCGCAATGTATATTACGCTACAGTTGTGTAAATCTGTCTCTTGTCATGTACTTGCTAATAAAATTACGTTTCATTTTTAATAGTGACATAACATAGATACAAATATTGCAAACTTGACAACGTTAATGGCCTACAACAGAGAAGGACAAAATGATTAAAATAATGATAGTGATGAATATCATTATTTGAATCATTTTGTTCCTCTCTACCAACCTACTCATTTGGTCATTTTGTGAAAAAAAATATCTTTAGCATACCATATATATATATATATATATATATATATATATATATAGAGATAGATATGCTAAAGATATTTTTTCTCACAAAGTGACCAAATGAGTAGGTTGGTAGAGAGGGACAAAATGATTCAAATAATGATATTCATCACTATCATTATTTGAATCATCAACACCCGTCTGTATGAGGCTGTCACACCAAAATCCGACAGCCAGGTCAAACAAAATACTACACAACGCAAGCCAAGCTTTGCTTCGGGACGAAATCCAAACCAAACGACAGAAACTTGACAGCATCAGTCAAAATATCCTGACAACCCACATAGCTCTAACAACTACGCTACACCCTCTCCTCTGGCAACAGATAGACTTAATATCTAACAACAGAGCCGAACAGAATAGATTATTAATTACCAATAGACAGAAAGAAAAATACAACCTTCTCAGACGGAGACAAAAATCTGCACCAAAACCACTCAACATCGACAAAGTGGTTTACAATCTTTCAAACCAGCCCCTAGACGAACCTACCAAAACCGTACTGACCAAGGGTTTTAACTTTGCAATAGCAGCAACTCGCCTTCCCAAAGAAGACATAATAACTGGTGTCGAGCCTGCTATCTCACAACTCCCTGCCACATTAGCCTAGACAATAAGACAGGAAACATGCCACATTTTAAGATCTGACAAACCACCGACAAGAAACATCTCATACGAGGAATTCAAAGCCCCCAAGGCACTAAGAGAAAACAACAGCATTGTGGTCCTACCAGCTGACAAGGGAAATTGCTCTGTAGTCATGAACAGTGCTGACAATAAACAAAAAATGACCACAATCTTAGATGATCCAGCTTATCTACCCAGTACAACGGACCCCACAACCTATCTTGAGAAAACTATCAGACAAAAGATCCTAAGCTCTACCATTGACAAGGAAACAATGAATTATCTTATACCAAGGGAGAAATCTTCACGGTGTCCCAAGATAAATGGTTTACCTCACTACGACCAATAGTAAGCTCCGTTGGTTCACCTTCTTCTTTCACCGTCCAACTTCTTGCGAAACATTTAGCAAAATGTTTACAACCATACGCCGAAGATTGTGATTCCTATGTCCGCAATGCTGAACACTTCATAGACATACTGAAAAATCACCAACTTCAGCCCGGCCACCTCCTTGTGAGCTTTGACATTGTATCTTTATTCACAAAAGTACCGGTCCCTGAGGCCTTAAACATCATAAGATCAAAATTAAAACCAGAAAAGTATGTACCAGATCTGGCAGAACATTGTTTAAAGAATACATACCTTAGGTACGATGGTCAAATATACAAACAAGTCCTAGGAGCACCAATGGGCTCACCTCTATCCCCAGTAATAGCCAATATATTTCTTACAGATTTTGAGGAAAAGGCAATCTCATCAGCCACACTTAAACCTACACTCTGGTTAAGATATGTTGACGACACATTTGTAATCTGGCCCCACGGCAGACCAGAGCTGGACAAATTCCTTAACCATCTTAACTCCCAACACGACCAAATTAAATACACAATGGATAAAGAAAAGCATCAACGACTTCCTTTCTTGGATGTTTTGGTACAGAAGAAACCTGACGGCACATTGAGTCACACTGTGTACCGGAAACCAACCCACACAGACAGATATCTGAACGCTTCTTCGCACCATCATCCCAAACAACTAGCATCTGTAGTCAACACTCTTACCACCCGATCCAAAAGACTAGTCGACCAGCTTAACTTACCGAAAGAATTGAGGAACTTACGAGAAGCTCTTTCTTCCAATGGATATCCAAACAGCTTGATATCCGGAGCTTTCCGTCGTACAGAGAACAGTAGCCAAAGAACTGAAGAACGCCAGAAACCCGTCAGCACAGCATACCTACCATATGTTCATGGATCAACTGACAAAATCGCCAGTATCCTTAAAAGACACAACATCGACACCATTTTCAAACCTAACCAGAAAATATCCTCCATGCTACGTAGCGTTAAAGACACCATCCCGTTAGAATCCCATGGAATTTACGAAATACCTTGCGGAACATGTGAACGAACCTACATTGGACGTACCAATAGAAAAATATCTGCTAGGATTCAAGAACATGTAGTTTCAGTCAGACACAGAGACAAAGTTTCATCGGCACTTGTCCAACACACAAACACCGGTCACTGGATGGACTCTAGAAATTCAAGGACTGTTGCACATTGACTGTTGGCGATTCCTTGAGACTGCCCCCAGCATGGCGACCGATCATATCCACCCTCAAAATGCAATCCCAGACACCCCAGACTCATGTACGACCAACAAGACAAACAAACAACCGAACCGAAGTACCGCACACAACGCGCATGACCCGAAGCCAGACAGCTATAAGTAGTCGCTTCGCACGAACGAGCTCTCAGTATGCGTCTAACGGTTATATATATATATATATATATATATATATATATATATATATATATATATATATATATATATATTAGGGTGGGCCAAAAAAAACTTTTAATTTTTTTTTTTTAGCTACTACGAAAATATCGTCCAAGATGACGAAAAAAAAATTCTAGTAAAGTTTCAGCCCTTAATATTAATATTAAGAGGTGGCTCATTGTGATTTTTGATTTCCCATTTAAATAACATAAGAAGTTATTTTGTTTTTGTTTGGATTTTTAATGCACTCGAACTAATAAATGTCTCGTGGAAATAAATACATATTCTTGTAGGAAATTTAACGATCTACAAAAAAGTCTGAAATGATTTTTTGCTAAGTTTACTCGTTTAAAAGTTATTCGAGGTTACCTCAAATAGTTGAGGATAACTTTTACAATTTCTTATACTCTATCACAAAATAATTACTCACAAACATAAAATATCTTAGTTTTGGTAAATCTTATCGAGTTTTTTTTTTGATAAAACAATAAAATTTTTACAATATATCGATAATCGTAAGAAAAATCGATATTTTCATACCTAATTAAAAAAAAACAAACTCGGAACTGTACTTTACCTGAGAGCATCATTCCTTGAAAAATGAATAAGTGCTTTATTTGCACTTGACTATTAGGTTATGTATTATTAAGAATCATGTTTCAATAATTTTTCAATTTGTTTTAAAACTGTTTATTTTATAACTTGCCATTTTTTTAATCTCAACATCAAACTATTAATACTATTTTTTTTTTGTTACAATTGGGAAATTTTTGCCTGTAAATTTCCCATTTCCCATTTTTGACTAAGATATTTTATGTTTTTGAGTCATTATTTTGTGATAGAGTATATGAATTTGTAAAAGTTATCCTCAACTATTTGAGGTTGGACTTTAACCGCGAATAATTTTTAAACGAGTCAACTTAGCAAAAAATCATTTCAGACATTTTTTGTAGATCGTTAAATTTCCTACAAGAATATGTATTTATTTCCACGAGACATTTATTCGTTCGAATGCATTAAAAATCGAAACAAAAACAAAAAAAAATTTCTTATGTTATTTAAATGGGAAATCAAAAATCACAATGAGCCACCTCTTAATATTAATATTAAGGGCTGAAACTTTACCAGAATTGTTTTTTCGTCATCATGGACGATATTTTCGTAGTAGCTAAAAAAAAAAAAATCAAAAGTTTTTTTTGGCCCACCCTAATATATATATATATTATATCTTAATATTAAAAAGTCGGGTTTGAAGTTTAACTTTTTAGATTTGTTGGATTTGTCTCCACCCCTACTATTATAGCAACTATTAAAATATTGAAAAAATCACTAAAAAAGGTCATAATAATAAAAATAATTCATTTTCTCATTTTTTTATAGAACGCCACATATATTCGCACTTTCGGAACTACTTAAGCTATGCTAATAGATGGCGCTTTTCGTTCCCCATTCATGAACGTTATCCACGTGTTTTACATTTGGCGGTGCACCTAGAGAATGGTCAACGAGTTTATTTCAACGCATCAACTGTTGCTCAACGTGCTCAACCTCCAGCGACAACATTGACGAATTCGATTTTATTTGCCAAAGCGATCCATTTGCACGAACGTTGCTCTACTCTCAAATGATGGTGGGCCAACATCCTTTGAATCACTTTGAACTGTCAATGATGCAGTGTGCCCAACATTGCGTGCTGCATGTTAGCAGCTCAATTTGCTTGAAAACAAAACTCAATCGGACATTACAATAGCTGAATCAGTTCTTTCTGCATTTCCAAATCAGGTACGCACATTATTTGCCATCAGTATTTCGACATGTTTCCGATCGAATCCAATTGAAATGTGGAACAAGTACAATTGACATGTCAGAAGACATTTTACATCGAATTCGTGTCACTTCAGGGAATCCCGATCTCGAGGTGAATGAGGAAATATATAACCAGGCCTTGCTTTCGATAGAAGACATGCGTTACCTCATGTGCGGCAGTTTGTTTGTAAAGTTAGGAATGCCAACGCCAAATCGTGCTATGAACGACGCTTTCAATCGAGAGTTAGAACGTGAATACGACCGAGATGAATTGAACAAATCAGTTTGATTGAATGTACCACTGTTTAACTCAAAACAGAAGAACGTGTACGGTAAGATAATGAAGGCAATTGATGAAGGAAATGGTGGTTTATTTTTCCTCGATGCGCCCGGTGGAACTGGGAAGACATTCCTCATGTCATTAATTTTAGCCACTGTTCGTGCGAGATCCGACATTGCCGTAGCAATTGATTCTTCTAGTATAGCGGCCACGTTGCTAGAAGGATGCAGAACGGTTCATTCAACGACTGAAATACCCGCATTTGCAATATTGCGAAAAAATCGGCAATGGCCAAAGTGTTAATATAGTGTTAAAGCAAGTAAAATTATCATATGGGATGAATGCACAATGGCGCACAAATGTTCATAGGAAGCACTAAATCGAACCATAAAAGATCTGCGCAATGATGACTCAAGATGTTTTGGAGGTTTTGATTCTACTGTCTGGCGATTTCCGGCAAAGACTACCAATAATTCCAAGATCCACCGCTGCGGATGAAATAAACGCTTGCCTCAAATCATCCACACTGTGGCGCTATATTAAGAAACTTCAGCTGACGACAAACATGCAAGTTGCATTGCTAAACGATCTATCTGCCCCAGATTTCTCCAAGCAATTGTTGTCAATCGGTAATGGCCGTCTTCCCGTCAAAGAAACGAACGAATTGATTTCGTTTCCGCATAATTTTTGCAATTTCGCCTCAACTAAGGACGAGCCCATCAACAAAGTGTTCCCGAACATCATTGTTAATCACAAAAATTACTATTGGTTGAGTGAACGAGCAATTCTAGCTGCAAAGAACAAAGATGTAAATCACTTAAACATCATAATTCAAAATAAAATCGTCGGTCCGCATTCTTTAAAATCTCTCGACACTGTTACAAATGAAGACAACCAACCAACCAACGCATTTGATTGGATAGTTGGTTGAAGGCAACCAACTATCCAACAGATTTTTTAAACTCATTCGATCTGCGTGGCTTGCCGCCGCACAATTTACAACTGAAGGTTGGCTCGGTAGTCATCATGTTTCGAAATCTGGACCAACCGAAGCTATGTAACGGAACGCGTTTGGTGGTGAACAATGTGATTCACGCTACGATACATAAAGGTAACTTCAAATGTGAGGAAGTTCTCATTCCGAGAATTCCGATGATCCCAACCTATGCCATTCGAGTTTAAACGAATTCAATTTCCAATTCGTCTTGCATTTGCCATGATGAGCAACAAATCACAAGGCCAATCCTTAAGTGTTTTTGGCCTGAATCTCTAAAATCAATGTTTCTCTCTCCGCTTTGTTCATTCTCGCACCCGATAACTAAATAAAAAATGTCGTGTATCACAAGGTGCAGCAGTGAGGGTAATCAACTCGATTTTGGACTTCTGGTTTTGGGCATTTTGACATTTTGATATTGGGCTTTTGGATTTTGAACTTTACGATTTTTTGATATTGCGGATTTATATATTGAACTTTTGGATTTTGGGCATTTGTACTTATCGATTTTGTGTTTTCGGAGTCTGGACTTTTGGTATTTTGTGCTTTTATATTTTAACCTTTGAATTTCGGGCTTTTGCATATTGGTCTTTTGGATTTTGCACTTTTGGGCTTTTATATTTTAAAATTTTGGATTTTGGGCTTTTGATGTTTTGAAGTTTTGGATTTTTGACTTTTGTAGTTTGGGCTATTGGATTTTGAACTTTGGATTTGGCTTTTTTTATACGTCGTACCTTATGCGAGGGAGAGGACAGACACGATTATATTCCTATCTACTATATAATCGTGTACGATTAGTACGATTAGTACCCAGATTAATACGATATTTTTTAATGATTATAGATTCTGAGGCGATACGAAGTCCGCCGGTTCAGCTATATATATATATATATATATATATATATATATATATATATTTATATATATATATATAAATATATATATATATATATACATATATATATATATATATATTTATATATATATATAAATATATATATATATATATATATATATATATATATATATATATATATATATATATATATATATATATATATATATATATAATATCTTTCTATTTTAAAAGTGAGAATTGTCCGAATAAATAAACCAAATCAGTTTCTCTATAAATAAGAGTTTTATTATTAACCTATTTTACTATTTACAATATATACAAATTACCTGTAAAGAGAAACGACAAGTAAGGTCAATTATTCGTCTCTCCTTCAGAACTTCTATCTAACTGTCGACAACTTTCGATTGTCATAGAAGATTCGATGGTCATTTCGTTGTCATAGAAGCGCGCGCGGAGCCTACTAACAATAAGCGCGCTATAACTTTAAAGAGAGTATATTCTCTTCACATCTCCCCTCTTCGAGATGAAAATTGCACAATTTTTCAATCATCCACATCTTCTAATATTGGAGTTAATTTTGTCACATGGAATAGACTTGTATCTTGATTTCTTTTTTCTGTTTTTAATCTATAAATTGAGTTTGAAATGTTTTCTTCTATATTGAATGGTCCGACTCTTAGTTCTTCTAGCTTTTTCCTATTGAGTTTGTTCCCATTTTCTATGGATATCATATCTCCCACGTTGAATTCATGGTGTCTTCTATTTCTATCAAATATACTTTTATAATACTTATGTGATCTTAGTGTTCTTTCCAATGCTAATTTCTTATCTCTTATCCAGCCTTCTCCGTTTTTCTTTACTTGTAAAAGATACTCTGCTGTAAATCCTGTGATTGTATGTTCTAGTCTATTATACTTATTCACAAATTCTCTCGCTATCGATGTCCATGCTCTTTTCTTTTCCTCTTCGCTTATTTTACATCTTATTTTATTTACTAACGCCTGGTTAAATCTTTCATTTAAACCATTAGAAAATGGTGCATTTATTGCAGTAAAAATTAATTGCACTTCTTTCTTTTTTATATAATCTATAAATTCTTTCGAATTTATTCCAGGATATTGATCCGTTAAGATTGTTCGATCTTTTCTATTTCTAGTACAGTTAGAACTGATTTTATAAAATCATTTGCGTTTTGAGTTTTTGACTTTAGAATAAACGCGAATCTCGTGAAATGATCGACAAGTAAATGTATATATTTTTTGTCGATCTAGTGCTTCCAAATCCTCCAATTGTATCTATGGACATAATTTCGAAAGCTTTAGTCGCTGGTCCTAATTGGTGCATTGAGCCGAATTTATGTTGATTTATTCTTAATACATATATCACATTCTTACAGATTTTTTTATATTCTCTCATAATATTTTTGCAGTATAATATGGGCTTATTTTCATTCTCGTTTGTGTTATCCCTGTGTGACACCATTCCTTGTGTATTTTCTTAATTAAATCGATATTGTACTTTTCGGATAATTTTATTTTCTCTCTTTTTTTAACTTTTTTATAATATAAGTATTCCATTTTTCTTTATTACTTTTTCTTTTTTATTTTGTAATAATATGTTATTCATCTGATCTAACTTTATTTCATCTATATCAATAAAATTTAGCGTTTTTAATAAGTCCTCTTCTTCTTCTATATTCGATTTTAGCACGGGGTTTCTACTTAGGCAGTCCGCTTCTGTATTATCTTTCCCTGGGACGTATATAATTTTAAAATCGTATTGAAATAGGTAGTGGGTATAGATCGCCTAGTTCTTCGTCTGTTCGTGCTCTTATGTTCATATTTTCTAGAGGTTTGTGATCAGAGGGTATTTCGAAGTATCTCCCTATCAGCCAGTGTTACCAATACTTTATTGCCTCTTTTATGGCTAAACATTCAAGATATATTGCTTTTTTTCTTTTTTGTGTCTCATTGAGTTTCTTCGAGAAGTAGGCAACAGGTTTTTCGTTTCCAACATCTTGTGTTTGTTTTAATATTGCGCCTATGCCCTCTAGTGATGCATCTCT
Source organism: Phosphuga atrata (assembly GCA_944588485.1). NCBI lineage: Eukaryota > Metazoa > Arthropoda > Insecta > Coleoptera > Silphidae > Phosphuga > Phosphuga atrata. The sequence continues at coordinate 54,127,331 of OX155892.1, forward strand.
ATATATCTTAATTCGAAGGTCTTTGTCAAATATCTATAGCAATGGTTGGGAACATAGTATTTCTTTTATCTTTCTGAAGGCTTCTTCGCAATCCTCTGTCCATTTAAATTTTACATTCTTCCTTAATAGTTGATGTAATGGATCTAATAACATTATTATTTTCTAATAACATTATTATTCATACCTTTTCTTTATATTCATGACAAAAGTTTATTTTTCTTAGGGGGAGGGGAGGGGGTGTAGTGAGATATTACGTGTATTTATTTTTTCATTGAACGCCTGATTTTTAAACCGAAAAGCGGCGCCAGTAGAAGTTTGTGATTTTGACCCCGATTACATGCGTAAATCGTTGCCGCGTATGTTTTTGTTTCAAAACAATGTCTAAACTGGGAGACAATGCTGGAATTACCAGCAGGCCGAGTAGGCTGGAGCCCATGGCGGCAGATTTTAGGGGCGGCAAATTTGGGGTCAACATTTTTTTGTCGCACAGAAATTAAAAAGATTCATTTTTATATACCTTAATGTAAATGTTATTAGGTCCACACATACAATTCAACATGTAATATGTTTTACCACATATTGTTAAATTAATTTTTTCTACAATTTAACGTAGTTGTGGTTGGTCCGAAGCAGAATCGACGGGGCCGAGCTGTAAGGGGCATTGAGTCTGAGAGAGAGACAGATATAGAGCGGCGATACAAACGAAAAAGCCGCTGAAAAGAAAAAAACGCCTCTTGTTGATTGAGTCATGCAATTTCTAATATGTATTAATTTTTCTTCGGTTGTGTGCTATAGAGGGAAAAACGAAAAGTTCATCAAAGTGATCCGAATAACGGATATTATTGTATGATTTTGGAACTGATAGCTGAATTCTTTAAATATGTTAAAAAGTTGCTAAAGAACATCATGTGATTATTGGACGACCCCTTTTTGTGTAGTAGGAGTCGGAATTTTTTTTTATTGATGTTATGTCATATTTCAATGGTGTAACTCTATTTTCTACTATTACATGTCCTAAATATATAACTGAACTAGCAGCAAACGTACATTTCTTAAATTTTAACCTAAATCCTTCTTTTGTTATTGCATCTAATACTTTTTCAATATGATCTAGATGTTCTTCGAACGTCGGTGAGTGTATTATGATATCGTCTATATGAATATACTAAAAATTCAATTAGTTCATGTTTTCTCAATATGTTTCTCAGAATTTGTTGAAATATAGCTGGAGAAGTTTTTAAGCCAAACCGTAGTCATGTCCATTGAAAGTGACCATCTTGCGTTACAAATCCAGTTTTTCTTCAATTCTTCAATTCTTAGTAGTATTGACCAAAAAGCCGAGTTTATGTGCAGTGTCGTGAAATATTTAAAGTTTCTGGCTCTTGTTATTATATCATCTATTAAAGGAAATGGTTGTGCTTGAGAGACAATATTATTGTTTAAATCTCTGAAGTCAATGCACATACGCGTATTTCCTTCATTTTTGGAACGAAGTTCCTTTAGGGAGGTCTCGGTAGGAGCGATTCGGCAGAAAATGTTATACGCCTATCGTTATGTTATATGCCTATCTCTTTCTCTCAGTGTATATTTCTATACCGCGCGCTCTCTCTTTTTTTTCTATTTCTCGCAGTGTATATTTCTATAATGCGTGCCCTCTTTGTTTCTTTGGCAGAGTGACAGACGAGCGTGGCCGGTTTATAACCTTAAAACTAAACAAGAAAAAAAATTCCAAAGTTCAAACGTATTTTGGTGTTGTTTTAAATCATGGGAGAGTTATATTGTTTATATTATACTCTTTATTTTAATTAGATTTTGAGAACTGGAAAGTCAAGAAAGGATACAAAATACTGAAAAAAAGTAAGTTAATAAAAATAAAACTGTACAATTTTAAGCAACTGTTAACTGTTTACACATGTTCGTCCTACATGTAATTTGAGTGATTGATATTTACTATATTTATATATGTCGTAGTCATATAGTGAAATCAGTCAAAAACATTTAGAACTGAGCCATTGCATGATCTGTCGGCAGTTCGAGTAGTTCATCTAATTCGTGTAGCTCACGAAATCTCATGCCAGCTCAGCTCATGAAATTTTAATGAGGAACTTGTTTAACTGGGATTTACACTATCTTACTTACTGATTCGACGTTTCCAGAAATGCCTAAGTACTGTCATCTGACAGTATAAAGTTACGTGTCTTAATTATCGGACTTATTAATATAGAGATAAATAAAGAAACATATTTCAGAATAGAATACACGAACTGTCGGTAGATCATGCAATAATTCGGTTTTACACAATCTAACAGATTTCACTATATCACTATGACATTTACATTTTAGAGAGACAATACTGAAATCACAAGCTCAGCATCAAAAAGAATATCGACAGAGAAAAAAATGAATTATACAATATACTGATTCAGAAAAGTAGGTTCTTAAAATTTTATAATTTGCAGCAATCGCTTACAGATATATAGATAGATATATCGTACATGTGATTACAGTGTTTGCTATTTGTTGTATATATATATTTATATACATATATACATAGAGAGGCAATAGTGAAATCACAAGCTCAGGTTCAAAAAGAGTAGGTATCGACAGAGAAAAAAGGAAAAAGAAAATAAAGGTAGAATTGGTAAAACCTTCCTACATTATAGATAATTTTACAAACATAAATCAATCTGAACACAGCCTGAATATATAAATATATTCAACCTTTCCGGAGCTCTGAGTCTCCGGATTACTGAGTCTTTTTAGGACTACCAAAACAAATCTCATCAAATGTGAAATTTCTCAGTTATTTAATAGCTTTCAGTCCACCTTACTGGCACTCAACAAAAACCACAAAAATAACATTGTTTTTAAGGTCTTGTCTTTCCGATAACTAAAGTAAGTAGCCATCTGCAGACCCTTTTCGAGATTATTAAAAGCAAAGCTGCACTGATGAGAGATAAATCTCGAAACGCGTCTCGAATCTCTTATAAGAATTTTACTTCTTTAAATATATGCATCATTTCTTCGACAGCAACTTTATAATTCACCTTAACTAAATGCATGTCAAAACTAGTGCAAGAAAAATACATTATAGTGATTTGTACTTGTAGTGATTCGTAGAAATCGTCTTTATAGTCCTAAAAAGACTTAAGAATATTATAGAGATTCAAATATTTGCGTGCACTTTCATTATTTTAATAATAATTCAAAAAAAGAAGTTGTTCGATTCTGTTAAATGCGCGAGGAACTTCGTTCCTGACGGGGGTAATTTGGATATTTGTTTTTCTGTTTCTTTTTTGTCATCTATATTACATCTATATGGTCTTTTACTCAATTATTTCTCCACCAGTAAATCAGTTCTAGCTTCATACTCATTAACAGTTCCAACATCGTATTTGTCTTTTGCGAACGCTGATTTGTTGTCATCTATTAATCTTTCTATCTTGATCTTTTTATCTCTATCTAAATCTTCTATTTTGTTTTGGAATTCATCTGTTTCCACATGTTCATTAAAATTAACTGAATAATTTATAACTTCACATTCTATTTCACTTAATATTTTCCTTTTCTCCTTTTTCTATATTAAATATTTTTATTCTTATTCTTACCAATCAATTTGTTAAATTCACACCATTGACAGACTTTAAGAATATTTTGTTTAGATCTTCTCTATTATCTTTAATATTTATCCATTTCGAGTTTATTAAGGAGATTTGAGAACCTGGGTCATATGTTCCCATTATCTCTATCCTTCTATTCTAAATTAGCTTCTTAACTCTGTTCCACCTAAATGGTGTGACTATTCGTTTTTTCTATCTGTACAAAGGCCTACTTCTATAACTGAATTGCTCCCTATAGCTTCTCTAATGCTCTAATGTTTCTCCTTTTTCTCTAGTTTAAACCAGCATATCTCTTCTGGGTGGTATCTTACACCTTTACCCATATCCTCACGTCTTGCATGTTTTTTTTTTCATTTATAACTTTGTGTTTTGGGTAACCCTCTTTTTTAAATATTTTCTTTTTTTCTGTTATTCCTTCGAGCTGTTGTAATCCCTTAATTAAATCTTTTGTATCTTCCATTTCATCTCTGTCAATTTTCTCTCTGATAAATTCTGGCAAACCAAATGCAATCCTATCTATCATTATATCAGCGTAAATGTTATTATTTATTTCTAATAATACTCGTTCTTTCTTAATTGCATATTGTACTAATGAACCTTCTTTGTATTTAAAATAATGAGCATATGTTCTGCTACTCCATCTCTTACTTGAAAAGGTTTCTATTAATACCTGTTTCCATCCATGCCAATCGTTTTCATGCTCTCCTTTTATTACTGTAGTAGTATATCAGTCTTGGCAAGTTCCATGTAAAAATACTCTCAATAATTCGATTTTAGTATCACCTTTTTCTATTTTAAATCTACATTCTTTCTCGAATGTGTCTAACCATTGTCTAACATTAGATGTCTTATAATTAAATTTTTCTAATATAATTAAAATTTTCTAATATATTTATCTACAATGTCTTTTAAGTTTTTTTTCTCTTTTTTCTGATATTTCCACTAATTTTTCTAATATCCTTGCCAAGCTTGAGTGTTCTTTAATATCCTTTTGAAATATTTGTTTTATATATTTTCTTCCAAACTGGATATTTGCTTCATGGTCCAAATATATCTTTTTCAATTCCTCTGACAGCGTTATCCGTATTTTCAACTCATCATTCCTTTTTCCCAATTAATCTCTTACCCTCTTCAAAGCATTCATATTTTTTAACTCCTCATGAAAATCTGTATAGATAAGCTCATCTGGTATAGCATATTTTTCTTCTTGTTCTGTAACTTGACTTCCTTAAGACTGGGAATTCTGTAACTGAGGATTGAGATTATGGCTACCACTGTAGTTTTGCTGTCCTTTGGGGAAGCTACAGCTCGGAACTAAAATTTTCATTTCATTTTGTGACGAAATTGTAGTTTTATAATAACTCTTTTTTTCAAAAGTTGGGATTGTCCGAATAAATAAACCAAATTAGTTTCTCTATAAATAAGTTTTATTATTAACCTATTTAACTATTTACAATATATACAAATTACTTATAAATAAGAGAAACGACAATTAAGGTCAATTATTCGTCTCTCCTTCAGAACTTCTACCCAACTGTCGACAACTTTCGATATTAATTGATTTGTTTTTATACTGAACATAATATTTATATTTTATAACTTCCAAAAAACATCTAGCCGTTGTCATAAAAGCGCGCGCGGAGCATACTAAGCGCAATATTAATAATAATAATAATAATATATATATATATATATATATATATATATATATATATATATATATATATATATATATATATATATATATTTATGTATATATATATATATATATATATATATATATATATATATATATATATATTCTTGTATTTGAGGTTATCGCGGATAGAAACATGTGTAGGTTTGTTTTCTCGGGGATTCTGCGTTGATGCTGAGGGTTGGTTCTGAAAAGAAACGGATTCTCGACGTTTCGGCGAACTAACATTTGCCATTTTCAAGAGATATATGGCATCCGTGCGGGTTAACCGTTAGACGCATACTGAGAGCTCGTTCGTGGGATGCGACTATTTATAGCTGTCTGGCTTCGGGTCATGCGCGTTGTGTGCGGTACTTCGGTTCCGTTGTTTGTTTGTCTTGTTTGTCGTATATATGTCTTGGGTGTCTGGGATTACATTTTGAGGGTGGATATGATCGGTCGCCCTGCTGGGTGGAGTCTCAAGGAGTCGACTGTCGTGTTGATGCAGTAGTCTCCTTTTTCTATCTCTATGGCTTCTCTGTATACTCTTGACATTTCGTGGCTAATCTGTGCAAGAGTCCTTGAATTTCTAAAGTCCATCCAGTGACCGGTGTTGGTGTGTTGCACAAGAGCGGATGAAACTTTGTCTTTGTGTCTGACTGAAACTACATGTTCTTGAATCCTAGCCGATATTTTTCTATTGGTACGTCCAATGTAAGTTCGTTCACATGTTCCGCAAGGTATTTCGTAAATTCCATGGGATTCTAAATGGATGGTGTCTTTAACGCTGCGTAGCATGGAGGATATTTTCTGGTTAGGTATACTGTGCTAACGGGTTTCTGGCGTTCTTCAGTACTTTGGTTACTGTTCTCTGTACGACGGAAAGCTCTGGATATTAAGCTGTTTGGATATCCATTTGAAGAAAGAGCTTCTCGTAAGTTCTTCAATTCTTTTGGTAAGTTAAGCTGGTCAGCTAGTCTTTTGGAACGGGTGGTAAGAGTGTTGACTACATATGCTAGTTGTTTGGGATGATGGTGCAAAGAAGCGTTCAGATATCCGTCTGTATGCGTTGGTTTCCGGTAGATAGTGTTACTTGGTTTCCGTCTGGTTTCTTCTGTACTAAAACATCCAAGAAAGGAAGTCGTTAGGGGTAAGGAATTTGTCCAGCTCTGGTCTGCCGTGGGGCCAGATTACAAATGTGTCGTCAACATATCCTAACCAGAGTGTAGGTTTAAGTGTGGCGGATGAGATTGCCTTTTCCTCAAAATCTGTAAGAAATATGTTAGCTATTACTGGGGATAGAGGTGAACCCATTGGTGCTCCTAGGACTTGTTTATATATTTGACCATCGTACTTAAAGTATGTATTCTTTAAACAATGTTCTGCCAGATCTGATACGTACTTTTCTGGTTTTAATTTCGACTTTATGATGTTTAAGGCCTCGGAGACCGGTGCTTCTGTAAACTTTTGACGACACATTTGTAATCTGGCTCCACGGCAGACTAGAGCTGGACAAATTCCTTACCCATCTTAATTCCAACACGACCAAATCAAATTTACAATGGAGATAGAAAAGCATCAACGACTTCCTTTCTTGGATGTTTTAGTACAGAAAAAACCAGACGGCACCTTAAGACAGATATCTGAACACTTCTTCGCACCATCACCCCACACAACTAGCATCTGTAGTCAATACTCTTACCACCCGTTCCAAAAGACTAGACGACCAGCTTAACTTACCAAAAGAATAGAAGAACTTACGAGAAGCTCTTTCTTCAAATGGATATCCAAAGAGCCTTAATATCCAGAGCTTACCGTCGTACAGAGAACAGTAACCAAAGAACTGAAGAACGCCAGAAACTCATTAGCACAGCATACCTACCATATGTGCATGGATCAACTGACAAAATGGCCAGAATCCTAAAAAGACACAACATCGACACTATTTTCAAACCTAACCAGAAAATATCCTCCATGCTACGCAGCGTTAAAGACACCATCCCGTTAGAATCCCATGGAATTTACGAAATACCTTGCAAAACATGTGAACGAACTTACATTGGACGTACCAATAGTAAAATATCGGCTAGGATTCAAGAACATGTAGTTTCAGTCAGACACAAAGACAAAGTTTCATCCGCTCTTGTCCAACACACCAACACCGGTCACTGGATGGACTTTAGAAATTCAAGGACTCTTGCACAGATTAGCCACGAAATGTCAAGAGTAAACAGAAAAGCCATAGAGATAGAAAAACGAGACTACTGCATCAACACGAGAGACGACTCCTTGAGACTCCCCCCAGCATGGCGACCGATCATATGCAACCTTAAAATGCAATCCCAGACACCCAAGACATATATACGACAAACAAGACAAACAAACAACGAAACCGAAGCACCGCACACTACGCGCATGACCCGAAGCCAGACAGCTATAAATAGTAGCATCCCACGAACGAGCTCTCAGTATGCGTCTAACGGTTAACCCGCACGGACGCATATATCTCTTGAAAATGGAGAGTGTGTTACTCTGTGTTAGTTCGCCGAAACGTCGAGAATCCGGTTCTTTTCAGAACCAACCCTCAACATCAACGCGGAATCCCCGAGAAAACAAACCAACACATGTTTCTAACCTCAAATACAACAATATATATATATATATATATATATATATATATATATATATATATATATATATATATATATATATATATATATATATATATATATTATTGAGATACTATTGAAATATATATATTTTTTTGTTTATATTTATGTGTATAAGTATATGTGTATGTATATATATATATATATATATATATATATACAGGGTGCTTCAAAAAAATGTATACACACTTTGAACTTCCATTCCACGTTGAAAATTTATTTACCGTTCTACAAAGTTAAATTTCAGGAAAATAGAAAGCTGAAAGTCCAATGTAAATGAAACATAAATAACAAATGTTAATACTGTTCAAATTGGTGACCTGCAGCATCAATACAATTCTGAGTACGAGTCACCACTGATTCTGTACATCGTATCAAAACGTCCAATGAGATTTCTCTACACACTGCTTGAATCTCATTCCAAAGAATGTCTAGGTTACGTGGTTTACGTTTGTACACCTCATCTTTTACTGTGCCCCACAAGAAGAAATCCAGTGGTGTAAGGTCTGGAGAGCGTGCTGGAAACTCGATTGGCCCCCTGCGTCCTATCCACTGTCCCGACAAATTTTGATCCAGGTAAGCTCGTACGTCCCTGTGATAGTGCGGCGGAGCACCATCTTGTTGAAAATAAAAATCATCATTACCGTATAATGCACGAATGGCAGGAAATATGGAATCAGCAAGCATTGTTAGGTAATTAATACCAGTTACAGTGCCTTCAAATCGAAAAGGTCCAATGAGTCCCCTTGAAGACAAACCGCACCACACATTTACACCAGACAAATTTACAGCTTTTTCAATTGTAATGTGAGGATTTTCTTCACCCCAGTAAACACAATTGTGCCTATTGACAGTTCCATTAAGTTTGAATTGGGCTTCATCCGACCAAATGATGCTACCCATAAATCCCGGTTCACGTATCACCATCTCCTGAATCCATTCACAAAATTGCAACCTTCGATCTGGATCGTCGTCATTTAGCTGTTGCACCAGCCTTGGAATGTAAACACGATACTTGCCTCTCTTCAGAATGCGTAGCACGCTGCTAGCACTTACATCAATTTCACGTACCCCTTGCCTTGAAGATTTGTTAGGAGAGCGTTGAAACAGTTCCAAGACTGCCGTTGATGACTCATCACTTGTAGCTGTTCGAGGCCGACCTGAATGACCTTTATGCACATCACACACTGTTCCATGAACTTCGAATTTGTCTCGTATGCGTGTAATTGTTAATCTTGAAGGTGGTTCTGTATCATACTCCCTTCTCCACTGTCTTTGAACTTCATTTACATTCTCAAACTTCCAGTACCACTTAATAACCTGCTTACGTTCTTCAAAACTCAAACGTACGTCCCCCATGTTGATATTACAAATTCCAACTGATAATATAACATAGAGGGACGATTATGCTGGCACCTGGCGAAGAAATATAACATTAGCCTTGTAGAGCGGGAAAACTACAATAGTTTAAAGTGTGTATACATTTTTTTGAAGCACCCTGTATATATATACTCTGACTAGTGCTATCTCAACCGTGCGACTGCTTTCTGAGAATGTGACTTTGGGTGTGTGTATTTATATACACTTCTAGAACAAACAGGCTTTACGAAACAAAATAATTCCTAACGTATTGAGTATTATCCGCTAGAAATCATCCGATAGAAAACAAAATGGTATATTTATTTTACAATCCGTTAGAAAACATAATAGTTCGTGAGATATTCTAGTCTGGACTTGTCTGGTTTTGTCTGGTAATATCTGGAATTGTCTGATTGTTTCGTAAAAATCCGTCAATGATTATAAAATATTTATCAAATCGCTTACTGACGACAGCCGTATCTCACGAAAGTTTTGTGCCGTCGTCTATCGAAAGTTTCGTGCCGTCAGACAACCGTACTTAGGATTAATAACCAATTGAGATAGAGTAATTATCAGCTGTTAAAGGAGAACTGTAGAATTAATTTTTAAAAAGCTTACCTCAGTATTAACTAAAAATAAAGGATTTAAAATTCTACCAAAACTGTCTAAAATATTGAATCTGTTCATGACTTTTAATTAGATCTATATATTGTAAGCAATTTTAAATATACCCTTATTACTTCTATTGGCGTTGAACGATCTTTTTCGACATTGAAACATTTAGGGTACTTCGACATAGGGTACTTCGACATTGGTCGTTAGGGACGACCAATGTCATTCATTTAAAATAGAAAATTTAGAGGAACACCTAATTTTTTTCATAATAATAAAAAGGAATATTATGTAGGCATATAATATATTACTACTATATAATAATAGGCAATACGCCTATTTTTAATTAAAAATCAATAATAAATAACAATTATAATAGAATTTATATTGTTTATAAAAAATAATGAATAAGTAGGTATGTAGCTAAATGTTGTTTTTTAAAATGTATAATAATAATAATAATCAGAGGGCGGATTATATGCACCAAAAAACGAAATATATGCGCATATATATATGCATCGACTTTTGAGGAAATATGCACTTAATTCGACCATATATGCAGTACAATATGCAAAACTTTGACAAAAATTGATGAAGAAAAGGTAGAAATAATTATGGGCATCTAATATTTTTATTCACACAAAATTTTCTTTATTCAAATTAACTAAACAAAAATATAGGTACACTATTTAATTCAATCTATATCTAAACTTGGCCATTAATCAATTCACAAACGATACCGTTTTTTTACAACATATTTAGGTAACAATTGATAACCAAATGCTCAAAATTTTCTAACAGAAATTTTTGTCTCCTGTCTGAAAACATATGTGTATAAATCGAAAAGTTTCTTTCAACATCTACAGAACTAATTGGTGCATTTTTCATTTTTGCAATTATGTCTAAATCAAAATTAATATCCTCAACTATTTCGCCTTTTAAGATCTTCTTGATATTTTTTAATTTTAAAAATCCCTCATTTTATTGTATTATCGCTTTAAATTTATTCACCTTTAACTTTTAACTTTTAACTACCTTTAACTTTTTTGAAGGATTTCTTCTATAATTTCAAATTCTCAATTAAAATTCTTCTATAATTTCAATTGATACTGATAGAGGCAAACCTTTTGTTTCCAGCCTGTGAATAGAGAAAGAAATTAAAAAAATCCAAGGTGTTGGGTTCTTTTACCATATTTTTTTTTGCAATTTTCGAAAACGGCGCTGGAATAACTGATTTCGAGAAATATATCTTTAATACCTGCAAAATTATCAGCCGCATCTGGTAATTATAGGTTCAGGAGGCAATTGAACATTCGGTCACCTTATAAAATTGGATTCTCAAAAGGGGTTTTAAAAATATTTTTTTTACATTACTAATTAAATCATAAACAACAAAAAATCTAGCAGATTTTAGCAACGAGCTAAACAGTTGTGTGAATAATGTTACAATAAAAAAATTAACTGCTTTTATCATGTAATCATGTTAAATGATTAGTTTATTCAAGTTGTTTCGATGAAATTAAATAGGATTTCCCAAAATGGTCTTCATGGAGAATTCCTATTAACAAATGGGCAATATCATGGCCACATTTTGTCGGTACTTTGTTGTCTAATTTCCAACATTGTTTGAATATTATAAGAATTTAAATAATTTTTTCTTAAGGTACTCTCGTCAAGTATATATTATGTTCACAATATTTTGTAAAAATGATTTTAAATTAATGTTATTTACCTTTTTCAATGATATATTAGTAATTTTATGCGTGGTCGATATGTATTTCTAGAAGAAAAAAAATAATAACCACTTAAATATGCAAGAATATGCAACTACTTTTGATGAAATATGCATGCGCATGCACAAATATGCAAAATATGCAATTACTAATTAGCGTTAATTAACTCTAATCAATGTAATTCGTCCTCATAATTAACTATATTTATATATATGCAAAAAATAAAATATATGCACATTGCATATAATCCGCCCTCTAACAATAATAATAATAAATATGTTTGTGTTTATTAAATGGTAATCGACTTTGTTTTTATTTTTTATTCTGAAAAGTTTTGCATATCGATGCATATTTAGCATATTTTTGAGCATATTTCTTAATATTTTGTGCATATTTTTGTGAGAATACGTGCATATCAAGGGTGACAAATTTGTAGTGTCCTGGTTTAAAACTGCAATTATCAAATAACCAAATAACGTGGACACCAAATTTTGTGTTGAACATTGTAGAGTAAAATCTAAAGTTTAATAACAAGTTAAATGCTTAATAATAAATTAACAACTTAAAAATTACTTCGATTAGATGACTTCCGTTTGCTTCGATGCATGACTGCGATCGATGTAACAATGAAAGCATTGCATTCTGGCACATTTCTGGCGAAATCACACCAATAGCTTGTCGAATGTTTCGTTTTAAGTCATTTAGGATTTCAGATTGGTTCTGATAAACTTTAGGTTCAATATGCCCCCATAAGAAATAATCCAAAGTCGACAAATCCGGAGAGCGAGGGGGCCACAACCGATCCCTACATTGGGAAATCGGACGACCAGGAAAGAACTCTTGTAACACTCCCATAGACATGTTGGATATATGAGGCCTTGCGCCATTTTGCTGATACCAAATATCGTTTTTTAGTAATCGGAGTTGAGCGATGAAATCCGTTAAGAACGTTTGTAGCATCTCTACATAACGCTCACTATTGACAACTACTGCATAATCCAGGTGAATATATTCCACAACTTTTCATATTCCACACCATTCTTCGAATATAACTGGAGGGTTTTCGGCAGACCAATAACGTAAATTTTGTTTGTTACTCTCACCATGCCATTGAAAATGTCCTTCGGCACTCATAATTATTTTGTAGACAAAATTATCCCCTCTGCGTCCAATCCACTGAATTCTAATTATGAGTTTCGGTCTACTGGAAGAAGATTTTGGGCTTTTTACTATTTGTATGGCCTAAAGAGTAAATCTTTATCGCATCAAAAACATAAAATGTAAAAAATGCCAAGTGTCGTAACGCAGTTCTTTCGCTACAAAAAGTTGTGGGATCTCATGTAAGACCAAGTCAGTTATTTTAGTTAGTGTGTATGTAGAAGCACCTATTCAACTACTTTGTTATAAATTGTAATCTAATCAATTACTTTATCAACATTTATAGTAACCGTATCAATATTAGACACCTTTATTTCTATTATAATTATAATGACTTGGCAATGGCACAGCAACATATTCTACTAATTAAAATACTTTGTTCTTAGGTTTACTGGTGCCTGTGATACAATGTTTTTCGTTGGTACAGGTACCAAAGATACTCTCTTTTTTATTACCACCTGTTACCTAAGCAAAACAATTTTGTATTAGATCCCTCGAAATGTGTATTTACTGAAATAAACTTATTATTATTACTACTATTGTTTAGACTTATTTAGTAATCGAATTAGTAGATTATTCTTTTATAATTACGTTTGCTAGAAGATTGCTAGAAGTACCTTAGAATTTTGATGATCGGTGAGAAAATTATGAAATGTTTAATATTTTTTTTATTATTATTATTATTTTTCAATTATTGGATAATGAAATTTCAGGATTTTTGATTTTGTCGTTCCGTTATAGGCTAAAGGCTAACTAAAATTCAAAATTTGAAGTTTGTAAGATAGTTAGAAGTACCTTAGAATGTTGATGATCGGTGAGTGTGTCACTTACAAAATTAAGAAAATTTGACTGGCGATAATTTGTAAACTATAAGGTGTAATTATTAGCTATTTCGCCAATATAGCCAGTTATAGTATGTCTCTTGATATCTAAAAATTCAAACTTCTTGATTTTTTAACTAAGTTACAGGAGGTCAAAAGTGCCGTGTTTCGCTTCGAGAAAAGGTAGTACGGTTGTGCTAGACTTGGCGAGGGCACTGCCGTGCCCCCAGATTTTAATTGTTCTTACCGACTCCCGAATTTCCTACTTGCTGCGATAAACGTTTCACGGATTGATTGGAATTTTCTTGAATTCTGTTCCAAACTTGAAATGTTTTCACTTCTTTTTTAGCGGTTTTTTTTCCTCTCTGTTAAACTTACAGATCAGTATCCTTAAGGGAACCTCTTCGACGATATATTTGCAATTGTCCTGAAATTTGGCGGCGCTAGAAAATAAATCTGTTTTCGAAACCACCTCTGAGTTTGTGTAATGGAGTTCCTTCTAATAAAATGCTCTACACAAGCAATCCTTTGTTCAATCGGCCACGGCTTCATTAAAAAAAAAGAAAATTAGGTTTACTGAATATTAGGCAGTTGAACTGAAAATTAGGAAAATTATGGCAAATAAGTCCTTAGTTCTCTTTGTTTTCATTAAGTAGAACACTCTTAACTTGTCACCCTTTATATGGGCATATATTACGGATGTTTCCGTGCATATAATCCGAGCCTTAATGACAACTGAAAACTTGAAAGTTTTATCTTGAATTCTGTGAAAGTTATAAAGGTTAGTAATCTAGATTTTTATTAAAACTAAACATGTTTTTGACGTTTTAGACGACTAGCTAGAACAATTAACGTAGATATAGGTTGTGATTATGAATCGCATTTTATAAATACAATCTGCAATGATTTGCACTTTTCAAAAAACTGCGCGGCTGATAGTAATATCAATGAAATTTATTGCCAAATATTGTTTCGTAGAAAATATAATCTGACGTTATATTTGAAATTGATTTTATATAATATTAGTATCGATGAAAATGAATATTCACGAAGCCATTATTGAAGAATATGTCTTAAACTTTATCCAAAAGAAGTATCAATCGAAAAGAAGTATACTTCCGATTGTTTGAAAATTCCGATTCAAGTGCTGCATCTGCTATCTTTCATATCAATTAAACCCTTTTGCGATTTCCAGGGAAGATGGCTAATTTATAAATGATGTTTATTTATAAATTTATAAATTTTCTATGAAATTTATTGATTTTTCAAGATAATAAAAATAGTATTTATAGTCTATTAGTACAGTTGTAAATCATATTAATGTGAATTTATTAATGAATGATAATTTCCTCAATAAAATAATATAAAATATTGATTGAACAAAATTCCATATGGAAAGCTTCTTTTCAAAGTTTGGTAACATTGCAAAAATATTAGAATAACATTTCGGTATTTGAAGAAATATTATAATTATTTTAATTTCGCCGCTCTAATTGCCCATTGCTACAGGATCTACTGTTTCAACGAAGTGATTTAAGATTTAACGCGTTTTGAGAATAAAAATTAACTAAACCGCCAATGTATATAAACAAAATTCATGGCTTTGAAGACAACTGAGCATTAAATCGTGTCTTTTTCTTCTTTTCCTAAGTATTCAAACCGCTTTAAGGGTGCCGTTAATTTCTTTTTAATCCCGACATGTTAATACCATCTTCCTGATATAAAAAAATGCGGATAACATGTAAAAACAAGCTTCGCATTGAAGTGTAATGCAAAAATATTTGGGTTGAAATCTTACTGAACCTAACAATTACCAGACAGCTCCAACTATTCGTATTATTGAATTTAAATTTACTCTTTATAAATTTCTTATTTAACATCCATGCAATTAGCCTGGTAAGAATTTTCGTTTAACATCCCTGTTGTAGGGGTCTCAGGTTCTCATGGTCGTATTTTAAATATATGGCCTGGTTGGCCAACAATTAATTGAATTAACGCATAGCTATGAATTAATTCAAGTAGGTTTAACCAATCGATAATATATACAAAAATTAGATATTCTTCATACTTTTGGACAATATTGGTTTATTTGATCGGTTTATTGAGCGATGTCAGAATTAAAATATTACATACTTAAACACTCTAACATAGTACATATACCTGCATGTAGAGTTATTGAATTTCTACACATTGTATTAGCGAGTAAAAATAAAGGAAATAATAAAAAAAAATTAGGGAAAATTGTATGTTCTCGCCTCTTGTGCTTTTTGCGCGTAATTGTTTACTTAATAATTATAAAATTCTCAGATTGTGACTAATGGTAGCGAGGTACCGTCCTTATTAATATCACTTAATTATATGTTCTTTAATGAGTTATGTGGAGCATATATTAGATATTATCTCTTTATAAAATATAATCTACCGACACGAGGTGTCGGTAGATTTAATTTGGTTTTAAGCATTTTTTATAAAAAGATCTAGAAATTTGAGATTTTTTGATAAACGTTTTAAGATAAGTTTATCTGTTTGTTGTATTTCATTTAGGTAGTCAGACATACTACTATATTAATTTTATTATAATTTTAATATATTTGTTGTAGTTTTTTGTTTATTCATAACAATTTTAACGAATGTGTGACACTATATGGCTCTAACATGGCATTTTCCTAAATTCTTGATTGTTGGTCTTGTTTTTTTTTAGATTCTCAAATTACCTAACAAATTGTATTATTCCTGGCAGAGAGACCTCGAGGTCGGTAGCCTTTTGTACTATTTTTTATGTTAACAATAAATATCATTATAATAATTATTATTGTTCTTGGGTTACCCTCCTATTTGGTTTTATTATATAATAAAGTGAGCTGTGCGAAACATTTCATCCTTAGTGTTGGAGGAAAAGTTATGTAAACTACAACAAGTTCAAGTGTACTAATCTTGAATTGGTTTGAAAATGTTAAGTCGTTGTTCTCGCCAAAGCATCGTATTTGGATATCAGGGTTCTTTTCCCAAAATATCAAGTAATCGATCTGATATATCTCGAGAGGCAGATTCGCCACAGTGACAAGAAACTGAAGATTTCGCCAACCTTCTACAGCTGGTGAATAAACTGAAAGTTGCGATGAATCCAGCTGAAAAAGACATTACGCTCATAGAGGAGTACAATAAACAATTATGAAAATTGAAGAAAAATAAGTATTATGTGGTACAGGTTGTAATTGATTGTAAGTATTGCTATAAATTTCCAAGGTACAAGGGGGACTTATTAATTTACCATCCTCTATAAATGAACCCGTCATTTCGAAAAGGGCACGAGTCACACTTTTTTGAAATATTTGGAGTTTTTTACTCCATTTTATTTATTGAAACGTTTTACATATTCCATGCAAAGAGAGTACATGAGTATACACCACAAGTCAACTTAAAAAGCAATGAAAAGGGCACGAGTCCTGGACTTATGCCCCTTTCAAGTGAAACGAAACGCATCTGTCAGATATGACATAACATCACTTTAACGTGAGCTTGCCGAAAATGCTTTTAGACCTAGAAAAAGAGTCTCTGGTGGCAGGAATAGTGAAACCTAAAAACATGATAAAATAAAAAAAGCCAAAGTTGCTGGAAAATTATGATTAACTAACATTTTTGGACAAATGCCTTTTTCGAAATTAACTAGATCATTTCGAAAAAGGCATATGTCTCTATTAAAATTTTAATTTAAAATATCTTGATGAAAATTGTTCTTTTGTAATAAATATATATTCCAAAAAGCGTGTATGTTCTTTATTTAACAACCTCTATATTCAGTTTCTTCAGCATCAATGACTTTTTTAACAAAAAACATTTTTGTTGTTTCTGAAAAGTTTTAATTCATTGACTCATGCCCTTTTCGAAATGACAAATGATTATTTAGATACATGTATGAGAATTTATATTTCAGAAATAGTAGTTTATGATAAATAGTTTGTGAATGAGCGCACAAAAGCCTTTCACACACGTGTATCATACATTAAGCATGTTAAAATACTGTTGAATCTACAAAAAAAATTAATTGTTTCTTATTAATACTATTGAAAAATAGTAATTTGGCAGACAAAATACTTAAAATTACTGACACAATAAATTGTTAACAAGTAAAAACGCACAGTGACGGGTACACTATTTAGTTATTGTCGATGTAATCTAGGTTAACCTAGATTTAATCTAGATTATTTTATGGTTAGGTTTAGTTATATTAGAGCCAGATAAATTCAGACTGAGAGGCTGAGATTTCTACATTCAAAATAAAAAAAAAAATTCAATTTTAATATGTTTCAGAAAATTTATTTTCACTATAGACGTAGGTATATTACGTAGGACTACTGTACTATGTTTTTTGTTTAGTGACGCGAGTTTCTGCCATAGTAACAACAAATAGAAATCGTTTAATAATGAAACTTCATTTAATTTACATTGGACATTTACACACGATTTAAATAAAGATATTCTTCTCATACAATAATTTACTTATTAATGTGTTCATTTTGATTTACGAGTAGATAAAATATATTAAAACCTATTTTCGTGATGAAAAACCACTAAACGATTATCATATGACATTAACTTTTTGTTTTTAACTTAATACTTATTTTAAGTATACAAAAACGCTACAAAAAATCCTTGAAATTAATTTAATCTTAATTGCAGTAATTCATATTTCCCAGTAATATTTAAAACTGTAGATCAAAGGTTAAGTGAAATTATATTAAATTCAATCAACGATTTATAGTTAATTTTAATAACATTTTAATCGATAGCAAAAATGATAACATTTAAATTATACAAAAAATAATAATTTCATTTCTATAAAAAACGAGTTATTGATTGAATTTGATTCATGTTGCGAATTAAAATTTCTCCGATTCATTTACAGATGAAACAATTGTAATATGATATATATTGTAATATATATATATATATATATATATATATATATATATATATATATATATTGTATATATATGTATATATATATATGATATTGTAATATATATATATATATATATATATATATATATATATATGTTTCATCTATATGTGTGTGTTGTTTTGTTTTCTCGGGGATTCCGCGTTGATGTTGAGGGTTTGTTCTGAAAAGAACCGGATTCTCGACGTTTCGGCGAACTAATATTCGCCATTTTCACTAGATATATGCGTCCGCACGGGTCAACCGTTAGACGCATACTGAGAGCTAGTTCGTGGGATGCGACTACTTATAGCTGTCTGGCTTCGGGTAATGCGCGTTGTGTGCGGTGCTTCGGTTCGGTTGTTTGTTTGTCTTGTTGGTCGTACATGAGTCTGGGGTGTCTAGGATTGCATTTTGAGGGTGGATATGATCGGTCGCCATGCTGGGGGGAGTCTCAAGGAATCGTCTGAAAATCGTCGTAAATTAGTTTGTATTTTTATTGTTTTAATTTATGTAAGAGTTTGGTTCAAATCACCCATTGCAGCATCGGCCCCAAATAACGATTTGTCATTTTTAAAACAACTTCTGAAATATGAGTCTATTGACGCAGACATATCGAAAATAGCGCTTAGAAAGTTTATTAACCATCCATGGTGTTTAATACAAAAACCGCTGCTTTAGATTTTTTAGATGAAGAAATATCTACTGGAATGAAGAATGAATGGTTGCAAAATTGGATGTGGTTGATAGTTTTGTATATGACAATAGAATCGTTATCCAAGCTAGAGATATCGTCAATTCTAGAAACATTAAAATAGATCACTTTATAAATTCGAAATCTAAGGAATTATTTCAAATATTTTCAATTGATATAACATTTTTGAAATATAATCCTAAGCACTGGACGTAAAATAAAAATTACATTGACGCAAGAAATATCGTCAAAAATATCAAAGTTGTTAATGAAAATGCTGAAAGGCGCATTAAGTTTTCCTGCACTAAGACTTACAAAAATAGTTTTACCTAAGATACAGAACAACAACAATTCGCATTTCAAGCGATAGAAGGATATAATAAATTGTATAAAGACTCTAATAAAAAAAAACGCTATTGCAAGAAAATCTTTAAAAAATTTATGAAGAAAATTTATATATTTTTATTCAAGTTAAATTTCAATAAGAAAAAGCCTATTATAATATCCTATTATAATTATATGTTTAAGGAATGTGCTTAAAGGAATTCATTCTAGACGGATCGTCAATACTTGATGTCTATCTGATTCCAAGGTTAGTAAAATCTTCATGACTCATGATAAAACTTCATGTTTTTGTAATCATTAAGTGATGAAATTTCATGTGAAATATGTCTTACTTCGAATACTTTAGAGAAATGTTCAAAATTTTGTTCGAGGTGCATAGGAATGGCTGGAATCGCCTGACACGATTATTTTGCTGAGTTTCTCAGTACACCTGATAACGAAGAGCATTTATTGTCAATATTTATGTGCTCCTGATGGTAAAACTGATGAATTTTACCGTCCCTCATTATGTTTTGACTGATTCTTCAATTTTAAACGGTTTTTGGGGTCCAGAAGTGGGTTTTTGATAACGGAACCATCGGGTCACGTTACACGACATATTTTTTCACAAATGAGAACACCTTCTGACCATGGGAGGGCATTTCTGAACCGAAAAAATTGTTAAGAACCACCCTAATATATATATATATATATATATATATATATATATATATATATATATATATATATATATATATATATATATATATTTGTACAGTGTAAATAAATTAAAATTTCTGCGATTCATTTACAGATGTAACAATTGTAATATGAGAATTAATTTATTTACAATGTTTAGACCCACAGGGGCTCAGATAAAGCAAATTATGACCTGTTGCTTTTATTTTTCCTATTCTTCCAGAATTGTTTCATCATCTCGCTATGTTTAGCTCGACTTTCATCTGTCCATTTTCCTCTTGTTATTTTGGGTTTTTCTACTGATATAATTTCCCTGCTGTAGACCTTATGTCTAAAGATTTTTCGCCTTTCGATGTCTGTCAGTGAGATGTTGGCGTTTTGTACATCAATTTGGACTTGTTTTACCCAGACTGTTGTCGTTTTCATTTTCTGTATGTATTTCAAAACTCTCCCTGTTCTCTCTCTCTCACCGTGGCGCTACAGTTCTATATGGACCCGGGCCTCCTTTAATTTTCTCCTCCAATTCTCTCTACTTCTGGCTGCATTTTCCCAATTTCGGCTTTGTAGAATTTGTTCCGCATCTTTCTCGACATTTTCCGCCCATCGACGACGTGGTCTTCCTCTGGTTCTGGTGCCTTCCAGTTGTGCCTTATATATCTTTTTTGCGATTCTTTCTTCTGGCATCCTAATCATATGTCCAGCCCACTTTAATCTGAGGATTTTTATATGTGTTACCACATCTGGATAGCCGTATAATTCTCTTAGCTCGTGGTTATATCTTATTCTCCAGACGCCTTGTTTTTGTATTGGGCCGAATATCCTTCTAAGTATTATTCTTTCAAACCTTAGCAGCGCTTCTTTCGTTTTCTTTGTCAGGGTCCAGGTTTGGCATCCATAGGTCAATATAGGTCGGATTATAGTCTGGGATATTTTAATTTTTGTACTTTTTCCTACTATATTGGATTTAAACGTGTTTTGGAGGGAGTAATATGTTCTGTTGCTATTAATATTATTCTTTGAATTGTTGTATTTCTTGATTTCTTGAATTATTTCATTATTTTCATTTAGTTGTGATCCTAAATATTTAAATTGTTTCACCACTTCAAAAACTCTCCCTGTTAGTCGGTTGTCATTTAGTCTCATAACGTGCCCGTAGAATTTGAGTCGTTGTTTGCGGAAATAGGTTTCGATGTTGGAGTATTCTTCTGTGACAGTGTGTGATTGAAGACGATATCCTTCGTCTGTTAATTTTAGGCCAAGGATTTTTCGGATAATTTTTCTTTCAGACTTCTTGATGTTCTCTATGTCTTCTTTGTAATTAAGGTTTAATGTCTCGCTAGCGTAGAGTATTTCGGGATTGATAACAGTCCTGTAGTGTCGGATTTGTGTGTTACTATTTATGCATTTTTTATTATAGATGCTTGCAACTTTTCCAAATGCTTTCTGCATTTTGAGTTCCCGTGCTTTTTGTGCTAATCTTTCTGTCCCTGTAGGTTCAATAATTCTACCCTAAAGTCTACCCTTAAGACTAACCTTGTTTATTGTGCCGTATTTTGTAATTAATTTTTCTGTTTAATTGTATTTTGAGGCCATGAATTCGGTTTTCGAAAAGGAAATTTGTAGACCAGCTTTCTCAGCACATTCTTTTAGGACTTCGATCTGATGGATTGCTGTTTGTTCATTTTCGGAAAGGATCGCAAAATTATCAGCGAAGGCTAGGCATGTGACGTTGATGTTATCCTGTTGTTTTCCTAGTCTTATGGGTCTCCAAGTTTTTTGATTTTCCAGTTCTTGTTCCCATGCTTTGAAAACTTTATCTAAAGCGATGTTGAAGAGTTCTTGTGTGGGTTGTAAGAGGCAAGCGGATAAGATTTTGTAGGGAACGGAAAGGAGGGATATTCCTCTGTAGTTATTCACATCAGATTTGTCTCCTTTTTTGTGGAGTGGGTGGATGAGTGCGCATTTCCAATCATTTGGGAGTTCTTCACTTCGCCAAATTTCCTGAATATGTTTGTGATTTCCTGTGATGATCGTGGTCCAAGATTTTCCAGTAGTTCTGCGATTATTCCCTATTCTCCTGATGTCTTTCCATTCTTAAGTTTTGTGATATGATGTCCGATTTCTTCTTGTGTCGGTGGATCAGCGTCGGGTTTCGTGCTTATTGGAGATGTGTGTCGGAATCGTTCAGATGGTTCGGGGCAATTAAACTCGGAAAAGTAGTTCGACAGTTCTTCACAGTTTTCTTGGTTTGTGAGTGCAAGTTTTCCATCTTTTTCATGAAGGTCAAATTCTGTGGTGTAACACCTAATTTTATTTGCAAAAGCTCTATAGAAATTTCTGCTGTTGTAGTTTCTAAAGTTATCCTCAATTGATGTGAGCTGTTCTGTTATGTATTGGCGTTTGGTTTTCCTGATGGTTCTGTTTGTCTCTTTGCGGATCGAGAAAGTGTTGTAGCGTTACCGGCGATTTGTTGCTGTTGTATTTTTGAAAGGCGAGTCGAAAAGCGGTTCTATTCTTAATATGTTTTTCAAAATGTATGATAATATTGACGACAATTAAAATAAATCGAAATGTATATGTGGTGCGTAAATTTTGCGGTTCAGTATATTAAGTGTATATATATATATATATATATATATATATATATATATATATATATATATATATTTATATCTATATATATATATATATATATATATATATATAATATAAGTGAACTTTTTTAAAGTAAAAAGTCTGTACATGTATATGTATTTAATACTCAGTCTCGCTCGACCCGTCTCAGCGAGCAGACGTGCTACAGTGCGCTAAGCCGGCCTACAGATCACGTTTATTTACAACGTTTTCAGACGTTGTTTAACGCTACTGTATACAAACACAGAAATCACCAATACGGTCCAAACCCAAAACTATTGCATGCGCGAAACTACCAGTAAGCTACTGCGTAGGTTCTGCAATAGTGCAACAGTGCAACATGGAAAATTAGCCGAAAAGGCCATCAATCCAGCTAAAAATTTCCAAAACAGGAAGTAAATATGCCTCGCAAGATTTGATTAGTGCCACAAACGACGAGGTCGAAATGAATACAACAATTCCAACGACATCTACGCTAAAAACAAGAGCAAACAAGAAAAGAAAAATACACCCTAACCTAGAAGCTACAGATATCACTAAATACTCTCACTCACAATCACAGTCAACAGCAATGTGGCTAGACGAAATACCAACAAGCAACACATACAGAGTTTCCTAGCAGAAACGAACGACAATACAATGAACATCGACACCTCAACGGAAATAGTAAAACCTCTGCCTATCTACATCCAAGCACAAACTATCGACCCACTAACAGAACTACTAGAAGAACACGCAGGTAGAAACAATTTTACCCTAAAACAACTGAAGGAAAACCAAATCAGAATTCAGCTCAAATCATCGGAAAATTATAGAAAAATAGTCAACGAACTAAAAAGTAAAAATGCAAACTTTCACACATACCAAATTAAAAGAGAAAAAAGCTATAAAGTAATACTCCGAGGTATACACCCTAAAACAACAACAGATAAAATCACCAACGAACTTAAACAGTACGGCCACACAGTTAGAACTATAAATAACATAACCAAATATGACACCAAGCAACCGCTTCCTCTCTTTGTCATAGAACTGGAACCAAAAGACAACAATAAAGATATATACGAAATTAATGAATTACTGCATACGATAATCAGATAACAGCCGAGACCAAAACGCGATATACCACAATGTTTTCGTTGCCAAAAGTATGGACATACGAAAAACTACTGCAACAGGTCACCAGATTGCGTTAATTGTGCTGGAAACCATCTAACGGAGCTGTGTCCTCATCAAGGCAAAATTGAACAAGTAAAATGTATCAACTGTCAAGGAAACCACCCTGCAAGCTACTACTGCAACAGAAGCTATTCCCTAAGTTAAGAAATAGAACTGAACTACTCCCAATGGAAGTGAACAACAACCACCTACCTAATACCGAAACACAAATACCGGCAGTAAATTATGTACCATACTCCAATCAAGCCTTTAACCCTACCAATAGAAGTTATGCACAAATTACCACAAATCATGCTACCTTACACTCACCACTACTAATTCGAAACTCATCCAACCAACAAAACTACCAGATTACAAATAAAAATACAGAACTAAAACAATTATTAACCCAATCAATGAAAAACTCAGAACACATAATTAGCATGCTAGCAACCCAAACCGCCATGCTACAACAACAAACACATCAAATAACTTCCATGATAGAAATATTAACCAAAATCGCAAACAACAGCAAATAATGGAAAGCCCTACTAAAATAGTAGTGTGGAACTGCAACGGATTACAACAAAGACTGCAAGAACTTAAAATATTTATACATATGTATGACATTGATATCATGATGATCTCTGAATCACGTTTTACAAATAGAAACTACGCAAAAATTCCTAACTACACTATATACGACACGAAACATCCATCAGGGAAAGCACAATGAGGAACCGCGATCATCATTAAAAATAGCATTAAACACTATTTACACAGCACCACTAATCACGACTACCTCCAAGCAACCACAATTGCATTAGAAACAGCAAATGGAACAATACAACTTTTAGCTATATACTGTCCCCCAAAACATAAAATCACCCAGGAACAATACAAGAACTTCTTCCAGACACTAGGAAACAAATACTTAGTGGCAGGTGATTACAACGCTAAACACGGACACTGGGGTGCGAAAAAAACATTTCCCAGGGGCAAAACATTACTACAGGTTATAGTGGAACTATCATTAACACCACTTTCAACGGGCGAACCTACTTACTGGCCAGCCGCTACAGATAAAACTCCAGACTTTAGACTCCTGACTTAGACTAGATTTTGCATTGATCAAAGGATTAAACAGGACGCACTTCAAACTATCTTCAAGCAAGGATATGAGCTCCGGCCACACACCCGTATTCATGGAGTATCTCAAAAAACCAAGACAACTACAACACACTCCTGCACTATGCAACAATAACACAAACTGGCAAAAATTCAGAAAAATAATTAACGAAAAACTAAACTGCAACATGGACTACCTAACACAAATAATCCAAGAAGCAGCATGGTCAGCCACCACACCACTAGGTAATAATAAAAAAAACAATTCCTCTGTTCCAGACCATATATTACAAAAAATCAAAACTAAAAGAAAAGCTAAAGCACGATGGCAAAAACATAAAACAAACGAAAACAAACGTCTCCTTAATGTCCTTACCAGGGAGACTAAGATAACCATACGGGAACACTTTGATACAAAAATGGCTAATTACCTCACTCATCTAACATCAAAAGAAGACTCAAACTACGCTCTATGGAAGGCACGTAAAAGAATAACCAGAGCAATAGCCCCAACACCAGCAATAAAAAAACCGGACGGATCCTGGGTAAAGACTTCTCTGGAACAAGCTACAACATTTGCAGAACACCTACAACAGATCTTCCAGCCAAACATCAGTACAATGGGAGCAGCAATAACAACAAATAACAACACTGCTAATGCAGAACAAAGCACCACAAAAAGAAAAACTACCCAAGGGGAAATAAAACAAATAGTATCAGCACTCAAAACAAACAAGACACCAGAATTTGACCTAATCTGCGGAAGGGTAATTAAAGAGTTAGAGTTAATTAAGGAATTAGAGAGATAAGGCCATTAGAATGATAACTATAATATTCAATGCCATACTTAGACTCCAATACTTTCCAACCACATGGAAACTGGCTGAAATCATAATGTTGCCTAAACCAAATAAAGACATACACCAACCCTCCTCATACAGACCTATCTCACTACTACCAATCTTATCTAAAATGCTAGAAAAAATAATACTAAAAAGATTAAAGGAGACAATCAACAACAAACACCTAATTCCCAAAATTATAGTATCACTGGAGGATAAAAAATACTGCACATCAGTTTTTCTAGATATAGAAAAAGCATTCGACAAGGTCTGGCATCTAGGACTACTTAAAACCCTAAAACAACATTTCCCTGAAGATATGTACAAACTATTAAAATCTTACCTCAGCAGAAGAACATTCTACGTCAAAGTAAAAGACTCAGTTTCTGACATACAATGCATAAATGGAACTACTGCCACAAGGAAGCGTACTTGGACCAATACTATTATACATCGTGTGTATGTGCAGACGACACAGGAATACTGGCATCACACGAAGATCCACAGGAAGCAGTCAAGATTTTACAAAAGCACTCTCACCTACTTGAAAAATGGTTGACTGACCACAGAATAAAGGTAAATCATAGCTAATGTCACCATATCACCTTCACGCTACGTAAAGGAGATGTCCCGAAAATTACTCTTCACAACAACGAAATTCCACAAACAAAGGTGATCAAATATTTGGGACTCCACCTAGACTCGAAACTAAGCTGGAAACAGCACATACACAAACAATACAACAAAGTAGAATTAAAATGAAAGAAATGTACTGGCTAACCAGCCGAAAATCTAAATTAAGTATTGAAAACAAATTACTAATATATAAAATCATAATCAAACCCATATGGACATATGGCATCCAGCTATGGGTCACGGCTGCAAAAAGCCACATCTCCAAAATGGAAGCCATGCAGTCAATCATACTCCAGACAATAGTAGACGCGCCATGGTACTTAAGAATGAAGAGATACGGAAGGACTTACAAATTCCCACCGTAAAAGAGGAAATCCAGCGTCTAACAAACAGATACAAATCAAGAATAACAAACCATCCCAACCAGCTAGCCAAAGCACTGTACACCAACAGGACTGCCAGAAGACTTAAAAGAACACACCCCCAGGACCTTGTGACACCATCACCTACACAAACCTAATAGTCAAAAAATCAGAAAACATAATATTGTAAGGATGCTACACCAATGGGAGTAGTATTCACATGTTACCTGTAAATAAAATACAACAACTTGCCAAATGTCCCCAGGAACAAATTGCAAGAAAAATTTGGTTTCAATAAAAAAAAAAAAACTCACTTAGCCGTAGTTAAATTATTGTTGGTCTAGTCTTCTCTGTCTAGTATTGTCTGTCTAGTCTTATCGGTCTACTTGTACAAAACCCAGGAAATGACTACATGTTTGAAAGAGAAAATTCTCACTCTATTATAAATATCACGTTCTGCAATAACTTAAACGCAGGCAAGCTCCCGGGCTGGAGAGTGTTGGACAGGGTAACCTTGAGACCACCGTTACATCATCTACAACATATAGGAAACAAAGGGCCAAAAGAAATAGCACCAATATCAAGAACTAGATGGACAACGAAGCAACTGAATGAGAAAAAAAATAAAAATGCCTAACTCAAAACCCAAGTAACAGTGACACAAAAAGAGCAATACTGATTCAAGCGATGTACAAAGTATGTAAAAATTCCCTAACTGGGGAATGACGAACGAAAATAAAATGGATAACATGCTGGTGGACCGATGAAATTTCGAGTATAAGAGCTGTATGCACCGCTGCCAGGAGGAAGCACCAACGAATAAGAACAAAACAAGCAGATAGCGAAGTCACCAATGAGGCAAGCCAGATTTATAATAGTCGAAGAAAGGAGCTGCGGCAATTAATAAACAGAAATAAGCAGGAGCACTGGAAAAACTATTCTCTGAGCTAGAAAATGACACATGGGGGAAAGCCTTCCAAATTATAAGGAAAGATATGAAAATTTGTTCACAAGCTCCTCCATTAAAAAATAGAAGCAGTACAAGTACTGCTTCCAAACGAGTATTTGCTCATAAACTCCTCCATTAATAATAGAAGCAGTACAGAGAGTAGCTGATATGCTTTTTCTACACCACACTCCGTTCTTTTGGCAACAGCCCGAAGTCACCGATATACCTCTCTTCACGGCAGAACAACTATCGCTCGTAGGCAGGCGCATTAAAACAACAGAGCACCGGGGCTAGATGGAATACCTCCTGAAATTATAAAAATCGCCGCCCAGCAATAATCAAGTTTCGTATTGGACACTATGAACACGCTCCTCACAGCGGGTAACTTTCCGGCCAGATTGAAAAGAGGAATGCTCGCCCGCATCAGAAAAGCAGATGAAGAGGTAGGAAACCCACATCATATAGACATATTGGACCACTGTCGATTATGATGTGTCGGGAAAACTCTGAGAGCAACTTTTACAAATTGTAAGCAGAATAAAAGGAGAACTCGAGACTAGGCATGGACTGTCAGAACTGTCAGACTGTCAATTTGGCTTCAGGCAAAAGAAAATCCACAATTAACGCGCTAAGATCTGTCATAGAGATTGCCGAAAAGGCCAAGTCTGGCACGCAAAGAACAAGGAAACTGATTGCGCTGCTAACCTTCGATGATAGAAACGAATTTAACAGCGCTAGCTGGAAGCAGATCATGGAAGGCCTAACATCAAGAGATCACCGTATTTACTACGCATGGTGAGGAGCTACATTAGCGATAGAAATTTAATTCTAGAAGGGGTTCGAAAAACAGAACAGAGAAGGGCCATTGGTGGCGACAGTGATCGGCTTTGTAGACGACGTGGTTCTAGTGGTAACAGCCAGAACAGACAAAGGATTGATGCAGACGGCAAACCATGCTACAGACCAATCTTTAAATGGATGAAATCCTAAAGCCTCAATCTAGGACCAGAAAAAATTGAAGTGGTCCTTCTCATAGGACAAAAACGGGCTAACCAATAAAATTAAATTTGAAAAAATGACGATGATCCCAAAGCATCAAATAAAATACCTGGGCATAGTAATAGACAAGGCACTATATTTCACACAGCACATAGCAGAAGCTGCAGCAAATGGGATGAGAACAATGGCAGCAATACAACAACTAATGCCCAAAATTGGAGGTCCCAGGAGCAGTAAACGCAGAGTGCTCAGCTACGCAGTACAGACCACTATGATGCACGGAGCACTCATATGGGCCAGAGCACTGGGAAAACAGAGCAATACTCAAGTCCTCCTTGGAGCGCAAAGAAAAATGGTACTATGCATCTGGAGCGCTTACCGCGGAATATCAAGCGAGACAGTCTTGACCATTGCGGGTATCCCGCCAATTGACTTGCTGGTGAAAGAGCAAAGAAAACTGCAGAGGACGGGGCTTAACAAAATTAAAAAAACAAACGTGGCAGCAAGGCATCAAAGTAGAGTGGACCAGACTTCTTATCCCTGAACTTGTATCGGTCTAACATAGCAGAACATGGGGAAAACAGTTACTACCTCAAATTTAGAACATGGGGAAAACAGTTACTATCTCACCCAAGTATTGTCCGACCACGGTTGTTTGGACTACCTGGGTCAAATTGGCAGGGCGGCAGACAGTCGGTGCATATACTGCGGAGAGACCGATACTGTGTGCCATACAACTGTGTGCCATACAATCTTCGACTGTTCTCGATGGGAAATAGAAAGGCTCAAAATTGCAACCAATGTAGAAGTACCTATCAACCCGAGAACGATAACTGGACATATATTAAAGAATCCAAATTAACCGATGAAGCGATGGAATAAAAGATAAAGAGAAATTAAATTTTAATCATTCATCCGTAACTCCGAGGCCATGCGACTAGCAGTACCAGAGTTCACGGATGTGTTTCCAGGGGGGACACTTGTCTGGTCAAGTGTATAACCGCCAGCTACGCCTATAAAAAAAAATCGGTCTATTCTAGTCTGTCTCGTCTTCTCTATGTAGTTCTGTCTGTCTAGTGTTGTAAATTGTAATTGTTGCTATTCACCTGGTATTGTTGCGCTCAGGCTCCACCAAAAACTCTTTATTAGATTTTCTGTGATATAACGACACTTTCGGTATTATTCGATTATTTTTTTCCTGCTCGGTTTTGATGCTTACTATGGCGTAGAGCAAAACCGAGGCATAAAGTAGCACGTATTTGAACACAAAGAAAATGCGACGTTTTGTTGTGGAGGATTAAAATCTAAGAAAAAATACCGAAGTGGAAACCATCAAATCATATTTGAGCTGGAACTACAATCTTATTATACAATCTTACGATTTTATTATATTGACTAAAAATAATAGTTATATTATATATTTTGTTGTTTTTTGTTTATATAAATTATTTATTTTTAATTAATGGACATACATTTTTGTAAAGAAAAAAATAATATTTTGCAATTCTAAATTAAAATTAATAGTCGATTAGTAATCAATTAAATCAATTAAAAACATATTTTGTATAGCATAAAAACATATTTTGTATTATTTGTAAACAATTATAATTAATTAATGTTGTTCTATTATAATCAACAATTTAAATTTCAATCTGAAGTTAATTAATAAATCATGTCTATTGAGAGTTTCCTAGATCGCCTACAGTAAAAAAAAACATTTTTGAAAACACTCGAGGGAACTAACTGTAAATAAGATAATAATTTGAATGTAAAAACAAACGCTTTGCGATATGTTCGCGGAAATTTATTAAACTCAAGGATCAACACTGAGCTATTAGTTTACCGAGGTTTTTTTACATTGAATTTTATTTATTTAAGAGTTTATGATAATCCTAATTTAAATTTATTCTGTTTAAAGAAATATAATATTAAGCCGATAACAAACTAACAATAAACCCAGTTTAAATGTTTGATTAAAAGAATTATCGTTACCTTTTCATTTAAATATTTGTTCTTTGGTAACAATAAAACTTGGAAGAATTGAAAGGAAAGAAAACAAAATTCAAGATCTAGTGTAGATGCAGCAAAATAAACTACAGATAATTATTGGATTTTGACTATATTAAATAAGGTCGGATAACAGGGCTGTGTTCAGAATTTCGAAAGCATTTCATAGGCATTTTTATTTTTTATAGGCTATTCGTTAAAAAATACACGATTTTAAGTTCATTTATATTATTGGGTTACAGATAGCAATTGCAATACCGGAAAAAAATACTAGTCCAGTCACTTTAAATCTTGAACCCCGGAATGAAAGATAAGAAGCTGAAAATTTTTACAAGCCATTATTTTGACATTCTCATATTACCTCAAAAGTCGCAATACATGTCATGCGCGTCTTGGCTTTCTATCTCAAATATCATGCATCTATCTCCTTGGCTTTAAATCTTATTTGCATTTATTACAAAAATTTTAGAGCATTGAATTCTCTATAAATTTTGCTTGAAGCAAATTTTTATATGCTTAACCGTTTTGGAGATGGAGTGCGGGCCCAGACATGCATGTCATAGCTCAAGGTCAATCATGAATCCTACATTTAAATACAGTTTTTAAATTTATTTATCAGTTAAATATGTTATTTCTTATCTATTTATTATTTATTTATTTCTTTACTTTTAAAGTAGGAGAACATAGTGACTTTGAACACAATATTTATTTTGGTAGATTTAAAAAAATACAAAATAAGAAAATAATATTTATTTTTAACAAAATCGAAACCTTAACCTCTCTCTTTATGAAAATGAAAAAAAACTAAAATTTTAAAAATTAGCCGGATCAAATTAATACTTTTTATTTTGTGCAGTCACGACAAATCGTTGCTTGATGATCACACATCTTACATCGCATGATTGCACAAACTTTTTGTTTTTCTGTCCTTTCCTCTAGGGTAGAAGGCACACCTAGGTGTGTCTAGGGTAGAAGGCAACTCTTTTCGCCAAAACTCTAGATTCCTCTATTTTACCAGACACCTCCAAAATGTCCTTTATGTTAGATTCTAGTCTTCTACTTACAATTATTGTTAGAATAGGTATTTCTAACCGAACTCTCAACAGTGGCTCAATCAACTGGAAGGCTAGTTCATTTAAAAAATTTCTTCTATTCATTTTGAGCAGCATTTATGCCGCTGTGATCCAGCATACCACAGAAAAATCTGATTGCCCATATTTTGTTTGAACAAAGTTTGCTAGAAGTATCAGTACCGCCCTTGGTACTGTTATAGTAAATAATGTTTTCCGGTTTTTTCAGAGAGTGTACTTCATTTACCGCGTCAGAGTAGTGCATTATGGACAACAAAAGAACGATTCTATCTTTCGTTGGTACAAAAACACAACAGTTTCATTGTTCTCAAATGCAAATTTTGATTTACCTTCCACTTTTTCATAAAGAAAATCTTTTCTCTTGTTTTTCCCTAATGTTCCGATTATAGTAATCATACATTTAATTAGCATTTTGTTGAATAAGTTCACAGAAGAAAACCAGTTATCATCAGTGATGTTTCTACGTCCCATTCTACGCCCCATGGATGGATTCTAAAAGTTTTCTTACATAATATCAAGGAACTGGCTCCTAATTTTCAGTTGATACTGCTCCTACATAAGGAATAGCGTTGACCATATAGCACGTTATGGCGTCATTCATCAATACTATTTTAATGCCGTATTTATCTGGTTTAGAAGCTAGGTAAATACGAAATGGACATCTGCCTCTATATCCCATTGCATCGGTATGATCTCCGTCAAAGAACTCCTCTTCTTGTTCGTCCGAGAAAACTCTTTCAATTTCTTCTTCAAGTTCTCCTTCCGTCATAATTCGCCAACGCTGCGAGTTTTCACCGCCTGAGACATTATGTTGATTGTGTGCCTCTAATAGCTTCAAATACACTGTAAAACGTGAAAGACACAGACCCCACATACACTTCGAGATGTTGTACACTGGGCACTGACTAAAATTTGATAAAACGCCAGATATAATAGCAAAAATTTACAAGAGAGGGCGCAATCATATCCACTTATTTTTAAAAGCTACGGCAATTTACAATATCGATGGGGTCCGTGTGACCCGACGATGCCTTTGGAAGGTTAATATACACTCTTTTTTTAGTAATGTTTGATAAATAGAAACTATGAATAAAAATAAAATATTATGCATTTAAGGCTTAAAATTAATTCTAAATTTATCAAAGGTAGTTTTAATTGTGCTGCTTCCATTGTCGACCAAGATGGAATATTATATAAAATGCCAAAAATATCGTTTTTCAATTTAAAGAACTCTCTATTATAATCTTGATCAATAATTGTTAAGAAATAATTTATTAATAATATCTGTAAATAAACGTTTACATTTTCTTAATCTGGGTTCCTCAAATTTCTTAGAAATGTTTGTTAGTTCACAAATTTAATGTGTTTCTGTCTTCGATTTAGAAAAACCATTTTAGTTAGTTTATAAATAGTTCCCGCCAGCTAAACATTATATTGTATTCTAAGTGCTCACAAACAAATAATATTATACGCTTGCCCCTATTTTCATTATCGATGTGCTGATTATAAATAACCAATTGGCAAATCTTGAAAAGTTATAGGTATTGAGCGAAATACGAAATTACTTTTTACTCAACCCAATATATACTGCATTGTAATTAATTTCAGGCTTTCTATTAAGATTTTTTTTAAAAAGAATTAAATTATTTTATGTTAAAAAATAACTAACTAAATCAAATGGTCAAAACTAGACACATTTTTTGACTACAAATTATTCCATCTAAATGGAATTAAAGTTATATTCACAATATGTAATTAAAATAATTGATTAATAAGGTAAACTTAATAAAGCCGGAACACAGCCTGAATATATTCAACATTATTGAGTCTTTTTAGGACTACCAAAACAAATCTCATGTGAAATTTGCTAGTTATTTACTAGCTTTCAGTCTACCTTCATGGCACTTAACGAAAACCAGAAAAATAACATTGTTTTTTTAAGATCATGTCTTTCTATGTTTATACGATCTTTTTATGTTTATACGATTATCTATAATGTAGTATGGTTTTACCAATATTAGATTAATAAGGTGTTAAAATCGATGAATAGATTTGTTATAAATAATATATAATTTTTAAACACTCAAATATCTACATAATTGTAATTATTTAATCATGTAAATGGATATTTAATTATAGTTAAATTAGTGCAAGAAGTGATAAATATATTAATTTGTTAAACTAATTGAAATGGTGTGTTTTCCCGTTGAAAATAAATTTGATAAATACTTTCGTATTATCTTCGTTGTAAATCCCTCATTTAGATTATTTGGCTTCCTTTTGGTTGTAAATATATTTATTGTTTAGCAGTTCTTAACATAAATTAAATGTCAAAATTTATCTAGTTCGGCGGAAATTTTGTCGTGTTAAATTGTGTAAGTTTATTTTCTTCATTTTGTTTACAATTTCAACTATTTATTAATTATGGTCTCTTTTCTTACTTTCCTTAAATTAGGATAAAAGTTTCAAAGCAAAAAATTATGATCAAATATAAAAAATAAGACTATACTAATTAATAAAACAATCAAGCACAACAATTCTGTGGTCGGCTCTAAAAAGATCATAAGTAATATTTTAAAAAAATATGATTTTTGGTCAGGTATGCTTAAAAAATAGCCTTCTTTCGATGTGTTAAAACGGTATAATAATTCTATTTATGCTGCAAAATGTTACAATTAGGGTTGCTGAAAAATATATCATACCAAATACAAGGAAATACGATGGTTTAATAGACATAAATAGACATATCCCGTTAAAGTTTTATTAATAAAAACTATTAAAACATTTAACAATTTTCAATTAATAGATTTAGATCCTCTGTGCAGATAAAAAATAATATTTTAAAATGCGCCAAAATCTTTCATGCGCCATTTCCCATAAATGTCTAAACTGTACTTAATCCCTTTTTAGCGCCGACCAGAGAATTACTATGCAATAAACTTTACTATTGCTTGAATAAATTATTATAATAATCCTTTTATGCACATGATGAAGGTGAAGGTAGGGAAGTGCAAATTCATATTAGGTAAAATGGTATAATATACTTTGGTAAGTCTATTACAAGCCAATTTTGTAATATTATATATTCTTTTATTTGGCAGACGAAAGAGATCATAGAATAAAGGTGGAATTCATCGAGGGGAAGTCAATTGTGATACTACAATTTTAATAAAAGGAATGTGTTTGTCATTTCTAAAAAATCATATAAATGTTTGCGAAATAAATAGAAAATATGATTCCTTTTATTATAATCTCGTTGTAAATTCATCACCTTCCGCGTTAACTAAACAGTGTAACGTATATAAATGAATATCTTAAAGATCCAGACAAATCAGTATTTTACATGGAGTGGCCAATTACATTACAATGAGAGGTAAGCAATTTTTGATATTACACTTACTAAAATATATAGTACGAACATTTTATTAGGTTTTCTGCTTTTGACGTTTGCTGTGTATGTTACATCTGCTCAAGCAATACAAAACAGTAAGTTTTCTTGCAATAAAATTAATTATTTTACTTAAAAAATCCTGTTATATTGTGTTATAGTATCTTGTGATGTTGACGGCGAATTTCCGCACCAAAATGATTGTAGCAAATATTACATTTGTATTGACAAGAAAGCAAGACTTCTGGATTGTCCA
Source organism: Phosphuga atrata (assembly GCA_944588485.1). Lineage (NCBI taxonomy): Eukaryota > Metazoa > Arthropoda > Insecta > Coleoptera > Silphidae > Phosphuga > Phosphuga atrata. The sequence goes on from OX155892.1 coordinate 54,163,084, forward strand.
GATGGAAAACATTTTAGTCAAACTAATAACAATTGTATGGAACCTGCTCTAGCTGGGTGTATGGCTGGTATTGAGTCTGAAGCAGCAGCTGCCGGACTTGTGGAAGTTGAGGTGACAGATTCTCCTGAAGAGGTGTTAGAAGGCTGTGAACATGATACAACTCAACCGCATGTTCATACTACAGAGGTTACAACGGGTTCAATGATTGTCGATATACAAAGTAGTTCTCAGTTAACTACTCCAACTTCAAAAATCACTGAGACAGTTAAAATAAGTTTTGAATCTACAGCAACTTCGGAAATAATTTCAAACGACTTGTCGACAATAAATGTTACTGATATAGCAGAAACTACTAAACCAACTCAAGAGACGACTGTAGAGATTGATACAACATTATTTACGGAATTTAATAACACTACACTCTTTGCTGAAACTACAAGTGCTATTATGTCTATTTCATCATCTCAAGTGATTGAAACGACAACAAAACCAACAGTGCTAGTTACTTCTGAAACTATAACGCTGATTCAATCAACAGAGGGGTCTGCAACCGATGCGGATACTGCTCAGACAAATACCGAAATCCTAACGGAAACGACCACAGAAGCCGATATTTCAACAATTTTTGTTGAAACCACGATTGTGACTACATCTTCTACTGAAAAGACACAACAATCTACAGAATCAGAGAAATCAGAGAATTCTGTAACAGTTAGTTTAACTCAAGATACTGAAGATCCAAACAACACAACTACTAGTGAAAGTGGAACAATAACAGTTGAATTAATACCTACACATTCAGAATCTGTTTCTACTGAAGAAACTACGACTGAAAAACCTACGACTGAAATGAGCACAGAACTATTAATAAAATCAACTGTATCCAGTGAAACAACAATAACAGCAAGTGTATTGCCCATCGAATTAACAACGCTTACTTTGAATTCCACTGAATTGACAGAAATAACAACACATATAAAAAATGAATCTACAATCGAATATACTAATTCTCCAAATATTACTGAAGCTCCAATAGAAACAACACAGGATACTGCCACTAGTAGCACAGAATTAGTTGACAGTACAACTGCTACTATAGTAGACTATTCTCAAGAAACGACACAATCACAAGTTGAAACTGGAACAAAACCAACCATTTCAGGAACCACAATTGATGCAGGCTCAACACCATTTATTAATATTACAGTGTCTGCTGAAACAACAGAAACAATACCAAGTAATATAACTTCATCAACAGATGTTACACAGCCTCAAGATATAACGACTGGTATTATTACAGAGCCAACTGAAATATCATCAAAAACAACAGATCTAGAAACTGAAACAGCTGATGTAGAAACCACGGTATCTTTAAATACAATAAAGCCAACTGAAAATACGCTCTTTACTACATCTGAAGCCGCTGTTAAACCAATTGAAACAACAACAGAAATAGATTCAATAACACAAACATCATCAAGTGATTTAACTACAGCATCTTCAAATGATACAGATGCGCAAGAAGCTATCAATAGTACTTACGCAACTCAGGAATCTACAGAAACAATAATTATTGAAACTAAATCAACCACTGGTATAGAAACTACAACAATTGTTAATATCACAAAGCCAGCTGAAACTACGGCCTTTACTACATCTATATCAACTTTTGCACCAAATGAAACAACAATAGAAGATGAAACGATAACACAAACATCATCCAGTGATTCAACAACTGAACAAACCAATATTACTGATGTACAAGAAACAACAACTGTTTTTAGTACTGTTTCAACTCAGGAATCGACAGAAACAACAATACTTGGAAGTAAATCAACCGCTAGTATAGAAGCAACAACATTTGCTAATATTACAAACCCATCTGAAAGTACGGCTTTTGCTACTTCTGTATCCACTTTTTCTACAATTGAAACAACAACACAAAACGAAACAATAACACAAACATCACTAAGTGATTCAACAGCTGAAACATCCAATGTTACTGATGTGGAAGAAATAACAACTGAACAAACTAATGTTGCCGATGTACAAGAAACGATAACTGTTGCTAGTACTGTTTCAACTCAGGAATTGGTAGAAACAACAATTCTTGAAAGTAAATCAACCGCTGGTAGAGAAACTACAACATTTGCTAATATTACAAACCCACCTGAAAGTACGGCTTTTACTACATCTGTATCCACTTTTACTACAATTGAAACAACAACACAAGACGAATCAATAACACAAACATCATTAAGTGATTCAACAATTGAAACATCAAATGTTACTGATGTGGAACAAATAACAACTACTATTAATACTGAAGCAACTCAGGAATCCAATGAAACAACAATTCTTGATAGCCAAACAACATCCAGCATTGAAACTACAACAATTGTTAATATCACAGAACCATCTGAAACTACGGATTTCACCACATATGTATCCACAAATAGACCAATTGAAACAACGACAGCAGATGAATCAATAACACACACATCATCAAGTAATTTAACAACAGATAATAAAACAATACCCAGCAGGGACACTACAACAATTGTTAATATTACAGAACCAGCTGAACCCACTCATTTCACCACATATAAACCCACAGACACACCAATTGATACAACGACTGAAGACGAACCAATGACAAAAACATCATCAAGTAATTTACCAGCTGGGCCATCAAATGCTACTGATGTGCAAGAAACTACAGAATCAACAATTCTTGAAAGTAAATCAACGGCTGATATAGAAACTACATTATTTATGAATATTACGAAACCTGCTGATACTACGACATTTACTACATCTGATCTCACTATTACATCAACTGAAACAGCAACAGAATTTGAATTAATAACACAAACATCATCAATTGATTTAACAACTGGTCTATCTAGTATTAGTGATATTCATGACATAACAACTTTTATTAGTACTGATGCAACTCAGGAATCAACAGTAACAATTGGTAATATTACAAAACCAGCTGAAAATACGGAATTTACAACATCTGGTCCCACAGTTACACTAATTGAAATAACGACAAAAGACGAATCAATCACACAAACATTATCAAATGATTTAACAACTGGGTCATCAAATGTTACTGATGTGCAAGAGAAAACAACGATTATTAGTACTGACGCAACTCAAGAATCCACTGAAACAACAATTCTTGATAGCCAAACGACATCCAGCATTCAAACTACAACAATTGTTAATATCACAGAACCATCTGAAACAACGGATTTCACCACATATGTGTCCACTAATACACCAATTGAAACAACGACAGAAGACGAATTAATAACACAAACATCATCAAGTAATTTAACAACAGGGCCATCAAATGCTACTGATGCGCAAGAAATTACAACTATTATTAGTACTGATGCAACTCAGAAAATGAAAGATACAACAGTTCTTGAAAGTAAATCAACGGCTGGTATAGAAACTACAACATTTATTGATATTACAAAACCTGCCGATACTACGGCATTTACTACCTATGTGCCCACTATTACATCAACTGAAACAACAACAGAATTTGAATTAATAACACAAACAACATCAAGTGATTTAACAACTGGTCTACCAAGTGTTAGTGATGTTCAAGAAATAACAACCTTTATTAATACTGATGTAACTCAGGAATCAATAGTAACAACAATTATTGAAAGTAAAACGACAGCCGAAACTACAACATTTGGAAATTATACAAAACCAGCTGAAAATACGGAATTTACAACATCTGGTCGCACTGTTACAACAATTGAAATACCGACAAAAGACGAATCAGGCACACAAACATCATCAAATGATTTAACAACTGGACCATCAAATGTTACTGATGTGCAAGAAATAACAACGATTATTAGTACTGAAGCAACTCAAGAATCCACTGAAACAACAATTCTTGATAGCCAAACAACATCCAGCATTGAAACTACAACAATTGTTAATATCACAGAACCAGCTGAAACTGCGGATTTCACCACATATGTGCCCACTAATACACCAATTGAAACAACGACGGAAGACGAATCAATGACACAAACATCATCAAGTAATTTAACAACAGGACCATCAAATGCTACTGATGTGCAAGAAATAACAACTATTATTAATACTGATGCAACTCAGGAAATTACAGAAACAACAATTCTTGAAAGTAAATCAACGGCTGGTATAGAAACTACAACATTTATAAATATTACAAAACCTGCTAATACTACAGCATTTACTACATCTGTACCCTCTGTTACTCCGACTGAAACAACGACAAAATTTGAATTATCAACACAAACAACATCAAGTGATTTAACAACTGGTCTATCAAGTGTTAGTGATGTTCAAGAAATAACAACTTTTACTAGTACTGATGTAAGTCAGGAATCATTATTAACAACAATTCTTGAAAGTAAATCGACAGACGAAATTACAACATTTGGTAATATTACAAAACCAGCTGAAACTACGGATTTAACCACATATGTACCCACTAGTACACTAATTGATATAACGACAGAAGACGAATCATTGACACAAACATCATCAAGTAATTTAACAACTGGGCCATCAAATGCTACCGAAGTGCAAGAAATTACAACTATTATTAGTACTGATACAACACGTGAAATTACAGAAACAACAATTCTTGAAAGTAAATCAACGGCTGGTATGCAAACTACATTATTTATAAATATTACAAATCCTGATGATACTACGGCATTTTCTACATCTGAAGGCACTATTCTACCAAATGAAACAACAACAGAATTTGAATTAATAACACAAACAATATCAAGTGATTTAACAACTGCTCTATCAAGTGTTAGTGATGTTCAAGAAATGACAAATTTTATTAGTACTTATGCAACCCAGGCGTCAACAGTAACAACAATTCTTGAAAGTAAATCAACAGCAGAAACTACTCCATTTGTTAATATTACAAAACCGGTTGAAACTACAGATTTTAATACCGAAGACCAGTCAATAACAGGAATATCCTCAAGTGATAAAACAACTGGACCAGCACATATTACTGCATCCACCACTGAGTCGACAAGAGAACTAATAAAACCTACGACAGAATTAACTCCTGAAACAACGGAACAAACAACTAAATTTTCAACTTTAATACATTCTTCCACATTACCATCTACACTGGAAATAATAACAGGACCCACAGTAGAAATACCAACTATACCTTCCGAAAATCAAATTATAACAACAGATTTGTCAGTTACTACTGTCACCAATGAGGCGAATCTATCAACGACGGAAACCTCTGTAGAACAATTATGCGAGCCAATTGTCTTCAGTTGCCCCAATAATGGAAATAGTACTAATCTTCTTCCACATCCAAGTAAATGTAATAAGTTCGTAGCATGTATTTTCGAAAAACCTATGACATTATCGTGCTCACATAATGAACATTTTAATCCAAATTTAAAAATATGTCAAGCGGCTGATGTAGCTGGTTGTGCAATTTCTCCCGAAAGAATTGTATGTTCTAAAAGTATGGGGATGTTAAGATTATTGCCACATCCCACAAATTGTTCGAAATTTATTTCCTGCTTTTGGGGAAAACCAATAGAATCAGACTGTGGAATAGGAACTCACTTCAATCCTTCTAAAGGTATTTGTGATTTACCACAGAATGCGAGATGTGATCCAAGATATTCTTCCAATAACACCATTTCAGAAAGCACTCATACTATTTTACCAGAAGGAATATGTTCTAAAGGAACTGAACGTCATTTGTTACCGCATCCGAAAACTTGTAATAAATATATTTCGTGCGAAAAAGGAATTCCTTTAGAGAGACATTGTGAAGATAAAAAACATTTCTCAGAAGTGTTAGGTAAATGTTTGATACCTGAACATGCCGGTTGTGATAAAAAATATGCACCCATAAACAGTACAATTAACTTTAAATGTCCAAGAGATAATGTTAATATGGAATTGTTAGCACATCCATTAGAATGTTCTAAATTCATTTCATGCGTTTGGGGCAAAGCTATAGAAATGAATTGTCCAAATGGAACACATTTTAGTACTTCACTAGGTTTGTGTGATTCGCCCGAACGAGCTAAATGTAGGCATCAGAGTGTTATATCAAATCCTTTAAATTCTAGTTTCACTTGCAAAAAAGGATTGTTGAAACATTTAATACCTCATCCTACAAATTGTTCTAAATATATTTCTTGCATATTGGGCAAACCAGTTGAAATGGAATGTGGGCGTGGAACTCATTTTAATCCAAGTAATGGTATTTGTGATTGGCCAGAAAAATCTGGCTGCGAATCTAAGAATATTAATAATGATGCAAGTGAGAAGAGATGCAAAAATGGAGATAAACTTCTTCCGCACACAAGGGATTGTACGAAATATGTTGAATGCGTTTGGGGGAAGCAAATGGAAAGAAACTGCGCATCGGGTACTCATTTTAATCCTAAGCTAAAAGTATGTGATTGGCCAGCGCATGCTGGTTGCATTTTGAAATAATAGTAAATTACCTAGTAGCTAATAGAAACATTGTTTGTTAAATTATTGATAATAATTATTTTAAGATGTTATTGTTAAAATTCGACTTTAATTAATTTAAAAATATATAAATAATTATATAAATATCTAAATGTCAGTTCCTATTTTATCATGTATTTACTCCCTGAATATAAACATCGATATAATTTTCATTATTCTCAATTCATTTATGCCATATTACAGAAACAAGAACCAATTAAGTATGCGTAGTAATCACAGGCAACCAAAGCAAAACACACTCTAGATCTAAAGTTGTTTGATAAACAAATATATTAATTCTAGAATGCAAATAACATACAATAAAGCATAGTTTTAATAAATGGTCTTAGTTATAAAAAAGTTACTAATCAAAACAGTTTATTATAAGTAAAATGTCACTATACAATGAAATGTATATGGCTTAGTTTAATTAGTCATTGATAAGCAAATATTATCTCTATTTTGCCCTAGCCCTAAATATGTTCACAGATCAATTTTCATATTTATATTTTATTGCCATTGCCATTAATTGAATAAGAATAATTTATATTTTGGTACAGGATTGTCAAATGGTGTCAGAATGATAAGAGGTAAGAAAATATAAGTCTATTATAAATACTAGAATATTTTTAATTTATTTCTAGGATTACTTCTATTTTCTTGGCTAGTATCCAAGCATTTACTGGTAATGAATTAAGTGCTAAGAATGAATAAAGAGCTAATAATCACGGTGAACCATTATTTGCTCCTCATGCTGCATATAGAAAGTACTATGTTTGCGAATCAGATAGATTTGTTGAATGGAGTTGCCCAGCAAGATACAAATTAACCCATCATTAAATCTATGTGATTATCCAGAAAATACTAATTGTGAAGGAAACGTTACTAACGAGGGTCCAGCAAATCCTGAAACACCTTCACCTGCAGAAGGATCTCCTACTGAATATACTACTGAGGGAGAAATTGTAGGAGTAAACCAACCAAATGGAAAATGCAAAGCTAATAAACCATGAGAAGTGGAAATTGCGCCCTATCCAGACTGTAAAAAATATTTTCTTTGTGAAGGCGATAGATTTATTAAAATGATTTGCACTGATAGTTCACGTTTCAACCCAGCTTTAAATGTCTGCGACTATCCTAAAAATGCAAATTGTCAAGGATCTACAACCACTAAAGTACAGGTGTCGTCTGAAGGAGCAGTACATACTGAACAAACCGGTTCGAGTTCTAGTCCAGCACCTACCACAACAGATGACCAAAGCACTAATAAACCTAATGGAAAATGCAGAGCTAATAATCAAGGAGAAGCTAAATTTACCTCTAATCGAGATTGTACCAAATATTTTATTAGTGAAGGAGATAGATTTATTGTAATGAATTGCCCTGCTGGTTTACATTTCAATCCAGCTTAAAATGTCTGCGACTACCCTGAAGATGCAAATTGTTACGGATCAACAGCTACTAAAGAACAAGTGCCGTCTGAAGGAGCAGTATCTTCTGAAGAGCCCAGTTCGAGTTCTACCCCAGCATCTAACACAACAGACGGCGAAATCACTAATAAACCAAATAGAAAATGTAGAGCGAATAATCCAGGAAAAGCTAAATTTGACCCTCATCCAGACTGTACCAAATATTTTATTGAAATTAATTGTCCAGCTGGCTTACTTTTTAACCAAGTCTTAAATGTCTGGGATTATCCTGAAAATCCAAATTGTCATGGATCAACAAACACTAAAGGACCAGTGTCCTATCAAGGACCACTATATACTGAAATAACCGGTTCGAGTTCTAATCCAGCACCTACCATAATTGATGGCCAAAGCACTAATAAACCAAATAGAAAATCTACAGCAAATAATCTAGGAGAAGCTGAATTTGCTCCTCATCCAGACTGTATCAAATATTTTGTTTTTGACCCCGATAGACTTATTGAAATTAATTGCCCTGGTTTACACTTAAACCCAGTTTTAAATGTCTGCGACTACCTGATGCATATGGTCACGAATCAGCAACCAGTAAAGGACTAGTGTCGTTTCAAAGACCAGTATATAGTGAAGAAAACAGTTCGAGTTCTATCCCAGTACCTAGGACAATAGATGGTGAAAGCACTAATAAACCAAATGAAAAAAGGGGAGATAATTGTCCAGGAGAAGCTGAGTTTGCCCCTCATCCAGATTGTACCAAATATTTTGTTTGTGAAGGCGATAGATTTATTGAAATAAATTGCCCAGCTAGCAAGTCTTAAATGTCTACGATTATCCTGAAAATGCAAATTGTCATGGATCAACAACCACTAAAGGACCAGTATCCTCTGAAGGACCAGTATCTACTGAAGAACTCAGTTGAAGTTCTGCCCCAGCAACTGCTACAGCAAATGGTGAGAGCACTAATAACACAAATGGAAAATTTAGGTACTAAATATTTTGTTTGTGAATGGCGTGAACACTACCGTATTAGCCCGAATATAACGCGACATTTTTCGACCATTTATTTTCCGCTAAAATATCGACTCGCGCTAAATTCGGGGTTTAAGTAATATAATATAAACAAGGACATTCTCCCATGGGATTGAAACGCGACTGAACGTCCGACCAATTCCTAGCGGGACCGACCACGTCAAAACAACCATGTGATCTAGGCCTGCGCTTTTGTTTGCATAGCGCCACTACAGTACGGGCATCGGGACATACGGGACAGTACGGCTCCACTTGTTAACGTCTCGCGTCTTGGAAATATGGGAAATGCAGACCAAACACTATTTTGACATGCCTTCCAACCTTAAGGTAAACAAGAAAGGTGAAAAACGGTCTTATTGAAGTCAGCTGGTTATGAAAAGTCCAGCATTACTGTTATGCTTGCTATTACTGCTGACGGACAAAAGCTTCGACCTTACGCTATATTGAAACGTAAAACAATGTCCAAAGAAAAGCTATGTCCAGGAATTGTTTTTCGGGTCCAAGAAAAAGGTTGGATGACCGAGGAATTGGTATTAGACTGGTTGTATCTGATATGGAGAAAACAGCCAGGTTCCCTGAGACTCTGATACTAGCTCTTGATGCATTTCGAGGCCACCTTACGACAGCTGTTGTGGCAGATTGCAAAAAATTGAGGCATTCAATTCCGATCTTGTAATAATACCGGGTTTTATGACTTCTCAGTTGCGAGTCTTCGATGTGGTGGTTAATAAACCATTTAAAGACAACCTTCGAAAAGAATACAACAATTGGCTATTATCGGGCAATCAACCATTGACACCTTTAGAAAATATAAAAAAACCCTCAGTCTCTCATTTGGGAGAATGGATTGCGACCGCCTGGCAGAAGATCGAACCTGAATCGATAGTTAAAGGTTTCAAGAAATGCTGCATTTCCAATGATTTAATTGGAACGGAAGATGACATTTTGTGGGAGACTGAAGGCGTCCATGACAATACTGACGATACCGATGCGACATCAATGAGTTCTCTGAGTCGAAATGGAAATTGTAGAACTAATAATCCAGGAGAAGCTGAATTTGCCTCTAATCTATACTGTACCAAATATTTTATTTGCGATAGATTTACTGAAATGATTTGCACTGTTAGTTTACATTTCAACCCAGCTTTAAATGTCTGCGACTATCCTGAAAATGCAAATTGTCACGGATCAACAACCACTAAAGTACCAGTGTCGTCTGAAGGACCAGTTCATACTGAACAAACAGGTTAGAGTTCTAATCAAGCACCTACCACAACAGATGAGAAAGGCACTAATAAACCCTATAGAAAATGTAGAGCGAATAATCAAGGAGAAGCTGAATTTGCCCCTGAACGAGATTGTACGAAATATATTATTTGTGAAGGAGATCGAACTATTGTAATGAATTCCCTGCTGGTTTACATTTCAATCCAGTTAAAAATTATTTTTAGACCAATATCCCCCCCGCAGCTAAAGATGCAATATTTGAAGCGAAAGACAAGTTTAATGACGTTCATTGGTTGATTTAGTTGTCCAATCTTTGCGACAATGTCAATGGCAACAATGTGAATGTATTTAAAGAATAAGAGAAGATGGAGGCTGCAACAAAAAAACTAGATTTATGGATTCGTCGTACGGAAGAAGGGAATTACAATGCTTTTATGTAACTAACAGAATTACAAATACTGTATAATCTTAGCTCGATGCCAGGTGAAATTTCAACTGCATTCAACGATCACCTGCAAGGATTACAAGCAAATACTAAAGAATATTTTCCTGCAATTAACCGCAACAAATCATGGATAAGAAACCCGTTTACACTCAATGTAGAATTAGAAACATAATTACTAGATTCGAGCGCTGAAAGATAATTTCAATAGAATGATATTAAATATTAGCATTTGTATCTTTTCTTCAAAGATTATAATTTCTCTATCAAAGATTGTAATTCAATGTCAGTCGTGGTGTTTGCCAGTGAAGTAGTTGTTTTTAAGAAAGTTTGTTAAAGAAAGATTAGTTATACAAATGATGTTAACTTTGTTGACGATATGTATACAATAATTTCCTAGAAATTATAATCTTTGAAGAAAAGATACTAATGCTAATATTTAATGTAATGAAAATCTTCAAACTCAACAAGATATAAATAATTCAATAGAATGTCTTTGTTAGATTTTTGGTTTTCCTGTCAGCAGAAATATCCAGTATTGGCACAAAAAGCAATAACATTTATAATGCCTTTTGTGACAACATACAAGTGTGAAACAGGCTTTTCAACATTGGTTTTTCTTAAAAATGAATTCAGAAATCGATTAGACGTAGAACCAGATTCAGGAATAAAATTGTCATAGTTTTCTGCACGACTAAAATATTGGGTCGACGAGAAACAGTAACACTCTTCACATTAATTATAATTTGATTTATAAATGTATTTATAAATATATTTTTTTAGTGCTTTTTGCATTGTTTTCGTGCAATTTTTGTTAGAGCTACTTTTGTTTTACCATTGATAAGATGAGCAATTGTTTATCTTCTATCATTTTAACAATATCTCATTCAAATTTGTAGGTATTGGGTCACGAAGGAAAAATATTAAAATAACCGGGTCACGAAGAGAACAGTGTAGGAAACGCTGCTATACAGTAACTACAGAAACAAGTACCGCAACAACTAAAGAATCTAGCACCCCAAATACGATTACAACAAAAAATCCTCAAAATAATTGTAGAACTAATAATCTAGGTGAAGCATCATTTGCTCCTCATGCTGATTGTGAAAAGTACTATATTTGCGAAGGAGGCAGAATTATTGAAATGAATTGTCCAGCAGGATTACATTTCAACCCAGCATTAAATGTATGTCATCCAGAGAATGCTAATTGTAATGAAAGATGATGTCAGAAGGTCCAGAAAATACCGAAGTTCCATCTGCCGAAGGATCTAGTACAGAAAATACAACTGAGGGGGAAATTGAAGTAACAAGCAAACCAAATGAGAAATGTAGATCTAATAATCCAGGAGAAGTTGAGCAGCACTTCCAGCACCTCATCCAGATTGTGGCAAATATATTTTTTGTGATTGCGATAGACTTATTGAAATGAATTGTCCAGCTGGTTTACATTTCAACCCAGCCTTAAATGTCTGAAAATGCAAATTGTCACGGATCTATAACCACCAATCATCATGACCAGGTTGTCATCTGAACAACCAGTATCAACTGAAGAACCCAGTAAAAGTTCTACCCCGGCACCTAGCACAATAGACAGCGAAAGCACAAATAAACCAACAGAAAAATGTAGAGTTAATAATCCAGGAGAAGTTGAGTTTGCCCCTCATCCAGACTGTGGTAAATATTTTGTTTGGGAAGAGGATATACTTATTGTAATGAATTGTCCAGCAGGCTTACATTTTAACCCAGCCTTAAATGTCTGCGACTACCCTGCAGATGTAAATTGTCTCGTATATACAACCAATAAAGAACCAATAGCGTCTGAAGAACCAATATCTACCAAGGAAGCTAGTTTGAGCTCTACACCGAGCACAACAGATGATGAAGGCACTAAAAACCAAATGGAAAATGTAGAGCTAATAATCCAGATGAAGATGAATTATCATCTTACGAGGACTGCTCAAAGTATTACGTGTGTAAATAAGATCGTATGAGTGAAATGAAATGTCTAGAAGGTTTACATTTTAATTCTGTTAGAAATGTTTGCGATTACCCAGAATATGCTAAATGTATGAATTTACAATTGAATAATAGGAACAATATATATGATTATGAAATGTTGTAAACAAATATTATATTTATTACGTATAAATAAAGAATATCTAATAATATGTTACTAGTAATTTATTGTATGACAATAATATTTTGAATTTAGTTATTCTTTATATCAGCTGTATTATAAAACTAGCTGAAACTGCAACTTTTACTATATCTATATCCACATTTATGAAGATTAAAACAATAACCGATCGACTGATCTATTATGAAAACATGAAGTGACTCAACAACAGAAGCATAATTCATTATTGATGTGCCAGAAATAATAACCACGGTTTTTACCACATATAACCCAACCTAACCCACTATTGAAATAACAGCATAACAATCCATATCTCAAAAGTTATGAGTGATTTAACAAATTGACCATCAAAGCCTACAGGTGTGTAAGAAATAGCAATTCGTCTTAGTACACGCAACTCAAAAATCTACAGGAACAATAATTCTTGAAGGTTAATCAACATCTCGAATAGAAACTTGAACATTTTATAATAAAGGGTGACAACAATTAAGAATGTCTTGGTTTTAAACTTCAATTATCAAAAAAAACGAAATAAGTTGGACACCAATCTTGTGTTGAACAAAAGAACTCTCGTAAAACTATCATAGAGATGTTTTATACATGAGGCATTGCACTATTTTACTGATACCAAATATTGATTATTGGTAATTGGAGTTGAGTGATGGCATCCATTAAAAACCTTTGTACCATCTCCACATAACGTTTACTATTGGCAACTACAGCGTTTGTTATTTTATCTTAACAATACTCCAGCTGAGTATATTCTACACCTGTTTTACCTTTAAAAAATGCAGCTCTTCTTCGACTATAACTTGAGGGTTTTCGGCAGACCATTAAAGTAAAATTTGTTGCTCTCCCCATGTAATTAGAAATGTGGTTCGTCACTCATAATTTTATTGACAAAATTATCCCTTCTGCCCAAAATCTATGGCATTCTAAGCGTAAGTTTCGGTCTATCGGAAGAAGTTTTTGAGATTTTTGCCTTTTGTAATGCCGAAATAGTAAAAGTGTTCTTAAACTCACTTGAAATTTTCATGAAGAATTTTCTTGAAGAACTGAGACTAATTTTCTTCAAATCCGTTCCTAACTTGCAAAGTGATATTCACTTCTGAACTATCAGTTTTTTTCCTCTTAGCAAGTTTAGTATTCTTAAAAGAACCTGTACCACGTTATTTTTCGACCCATCTTGCAATACTCCTGAAAATTGGCGGCGTTGGAAAATTAAAATGTTGACGAAACCAATTTGAGTTTGCATAATGAAGTTTCTAATAAAATGCTCTACACAAGCAATCCTTTGTTATATCGGCTACCGCTCCATTAAAAAAAAAACTTTCCACTGAATATTAGAAAATTTAAATTACGACAAATAAGTCATTAAATGTTTTTGTTATTAAGGAAAAACAGGAACTTTAACATAGGAAAAACAATATTAAATTGTCACACTTTATTACGAAACTAGCCGAATAACTAGCATGAATATATATTGTTCCACGAATTTTATTACATCTGCGCCCACTGTTACGCCAACTGTAACAACTACGATATGAATAAATAACACAAACATCATCAACTATCTTAACAACTCATTTCTAATGTTACAAGAAATAACAACTACTATATCTTGAATAGACGCAACTCTGGGATCAATAGTAACAAATCTTGAAAGTAAGTTCACAGCTGAAACTTAAACACTTTCAGAAATAATGATAAATTAAAGACACTAGGTGTAATTTTCACAAATGAGTTTTATTAAACACATTATCGATTTCAGCTTTTTAGGCCTTCGTCAGATAATGCAAGAATGTTACATGATCTTAAACTGATCTCTGATCTACAAAACAAAATTTATAACAAAATATTAGAAAACGAAGATACTAAACAATATCGTAGATTAAGATTTACATTGGTAATATCAGTCGAAAAATAACACGAATTTAATCTATGTAATATAACAACAGCTTTTTATAGTAAATATTTAATCAAAAACATTCTAGCAAATAATAAACTAAATTATACAAATCGAAATTAACGCAGTGGAATTTGTCAAATATAATGATACGACCACAATACCTCCCTCTTATATAGATCAAACAGCCAGGACATTTAATATAAGGTTCAATGATCATATGAGATATTACAAAAATAAGAAATTAGACTCAAATTTAGCCAAACATTTGTATGAGATGAATCATAACTGCGATAAGACAAATCTAAAAAATTTTACACATCATGGATAAAGGCCCGAAGATGGATTTCCTAGAAGCAAGTGAATTAAAAAAAGCCATTACGAACGGTAATCACGGCAAAACATCCTAAATGACCAGGTATGTTTAATTAATCCCAATATTTGGCATTCCCTAATTGGGGAATTTCCTAACTAATCCCATTATCCCTCACATATGTTAAATAGTAACGTGAGTCCCAAAACTCTTGGAATCCACTCTTGCCATGAATTTGAAGAAGCAGGTCATTTCTTAATTCACACAAATAAAATTAAACAAATGACCAACTGTCATTTTTAAGTAGCTGTCAGTAGTTAATATAAATTTCTACCGGTCTTACTTAATTTATTTAATTTAAAAATGTTTACAAAACAGCAGAAAACTTTTATTCTTTGAAAGTTATTTTCTTAATGGCAGACGTCCGGAAAATGGTGAGTGGGAATACAGTATCAACCCGTGCATTGAAGACGTTTTGATATGGCTGTATTTAATAGGAATCCGTTTAGAAGGCTAGTATTACGATCAGTTGATTGCTTTCGAAGTACTGGTAACATTAATAACAAATCAAGAAGTGGAAGGACTTGTATTAATAATGAGAATATTATAAACAACATCAGAAATGCAGTCAAAGACGAACCTACCACTTCAAATAGGAGACTAGCTCAACAGTTGAATTTCTCACAGGATCTAACTCACAGGGTTATTCGTCAAGATCTTTACATGAAACCAAATAAGTTGCAAATGCACCAAGAAATTTTACCACTCGATTATAATAAAAGACTGGCCTACTGTCGGTGGTTGAATGAAAATATGAACGACGAAGTGTTAAATTTAACATTTTTCACTGATGAAGCCTGGTTTCATATAAAAGGATACATTAATTCCCAAAATATGCGCATGTGGAGTGTTGACAACCCACAATTTTTTAGAGAGACCCCACTGCATGCAATCAAAGTTGGTGTATGGTTAGCAATGTCAAGACGCAGAATTATCGGTCCAATATTTTTCGATGGTAATTTAAACGCTGCCACTTATAGAGCCACTATTTTGCAACAATTTATTAACGAACTTCATGATGATGAACTCTAAAATGGCTTCTTCCAACAAGATTCTGCTAGACCGCACATTGCCCTTGGAACATTAAATTATCTTCATGAAGTTTTCGAGGACAGGCTAATAAGAAAAGAGCGATTTCCACCACGTCCTTGTGATCTTACTCCTCTGGACTTTTTTCTTTTTCCATATTTAAAGAATTCAGTATTCAGCAGTCCAGTGCACATTGTAGAAAATCTGCGAAACAGTGTAATAAGAAAATGTGAAGAGATAGACAACACAGTATTTCAAAATGTGTTCGATAACACAAAACGGCAAATTAATTTGTATATTCGTGAAAATGGACAACACATTCAACATCTGTTGTAATGTTTTTTCTTCTTTGATAATTTTATAATTCACAACACTAAATTAAATCAGTGTTAAATTTATGAGAAGGCGTTTTATTTATAACTAAATAAATTGTTGAACTAAACACTAAAAACAATGCGACATAACCTTAAGACCACTCCAAATAATTCATGGTTATGAATTTACATTAACACCAACTTACAGCTACTTAAAAATGACATTTGATCATTTGTTTAATTTTATGTGTGTGAATTAAGAAATGACCTGCCTCTTCAAATTCATGGCAGGAGTGGATTCCAAGAGTTTTGGGACTCACGTTATATAACAACATGTAACATTCTTGAATTGTGTGTCATTCTTCTGACGAAGGCCTAAGAATCCGAAATCGATAAAGTGTTATAAAGTGAAAAAAAAACTCATTTGTGAAACCTAGTGTATTTAATTTGTCATTATATCTGATATAATGTTTCACCTAGAATCTTTAAATTTTATTAAACACTTTCAATATTGAAATACAAAACTAACTGAAACTAATGAATTTGTATCACTACTATACAAATATGCTAATATTGCTACTGCTTTTTTTTGCTAATCGAGAAACGCAAACGAGATATGCAAATGGCTGAAATCGCGAGATTTTATAAAAAGTCTACGTCGAAGATATGCACAATATTAAAGAAGAAACAAAAGGGGCTAAATGCCCTTAACTGAGCTTTTAAAAATGTCAACCTACCTGTTGATTATAAAAACCCAACCGGAGTATGGATTACCAAGTCAGTTTTCAAGGAATGGTTTTATGAATGGTTTTTAAGTGAAAAACTTTCTGAAAAAAAAAGAACTGCCGCAAAAAGCGCTGCTTGTTTTACATAACTTCCCCGGTCACCCGGAAGAAGACGATGAAAAGCTGCGGCATCCTACTATTGTTCTTCTCGCTAAACGTTAAATCCCTTTTGCAACCAATGGACCAGAATATCATTCAGACAGTCAAAAAGAAAACAATCTTGAAAGATGTCTTTTTTCACTATGTGCTTGACAGAAAAGAAACATTCTTTGTTCATGGAAAAACTTATGGCCTAGTATGACATTATTGGAGCAGTAAAAAAACAGAAAAAAACGAAACAAAATAGATGATAATCAAAGTGGAGGATTGTAAGACTTGCTCGCTCTTGATGAAAATAAAGAAATGTTGATTATGAACTGACTGAACTGCGAGATACGATCGCGGAAAAACTTAATGAGAGCGAAAATCAAACAACAGAAAATATAAATATATCGCTAGCTGGCGAAGAGAGAAGAAAACCTCCAGATGTTGGCACTGTTTGCAGACGAAGCATTAGGTGTGTGATGAATTGAAGGAGTGGGAGAGATGTTTGGTCCTGAATAAAGTGTAAAAGGTGTCATTTCAGACCAAGAAACTTTACAGTTATTTAACTCCATTGGATTAGAGTTTGCTTTGTATGTACGTATTTATTTTATAGTAGGTATTTAAAAATTATGTATTTAAAATAAAACAGATTTTTTTGCATTTGAAGTGGTTTTATTTATAACCTTCCAGTAATTTTGCGTTTTCGCTAATCCGGCACTGCCCCAATCTGATATGTGTCGGATTAGTGAAAGTCTACTGTATT
The DNA here is from genome assembly GCA_944588485.1 of Phosphuga atrata. Taxonomy (NCBI): domain Eukaryota; kingdom Metazoa; phylum Arthropoda; class Insecta; order Coleoptera; family Silphidae; genus Phosphuga; species Phosphuga atrata. The sequence goes on from OX155892.1 coordinate 54,181,142, forward strand.
CACAATTTTGAATACTTATTAACTTCATTATATTACCTAAGGAAAACTGTCTATCACAAGAAGAATAAAATAAAATACTACACGTTTCAAGTGATAAATTATTTCGGTCATTCGCTCACATAAGTCTGATTTTTTGTGAAATTGAGATTATCTCGTTATTGTTTTATGTGATTGAAAGGCATTTTCCTTAAATCTCAACGGATTCTTTATATTTCTCTGGTTGGAATAATCAATTGAATTGGTATGGTTTATATATATATATATATATATATATATATATATATATATATATATATATATATATATATATATATATATATATATATATATATATATATATATATATTATATATATATATATACACAGACTATATGTATACACATTTTCCAGACAATGTACACATTATCCTACTATGTACCTATGCCGTAACATCTACAATAATATCTTATATAAAAGTACACATTTTGAGGACATTTTTGATATGTTAGTACCAATTGTTTCTGATGGCGTCATATGAAATTTTTTTAATGGGGGTCGAGTGTGAACTAGGATTTAGGATCTTTGACTAAAAAAATGTGGTCTGGTGATGGGATGAAAAAGCGAGGACAAATTATCGATCTGTCGAAAATCGAGTAACTGAAACCAGAACGCCTAAACCACAATGCCTGAATAAATAATTTAGAATTCTAGTATAATTATGAAGAATTTTTATTTACATTTATATTTAACTATAACAAAATAAAACATAATATTTAATGACGGTCGTAGACAAGTAAGCATTATTAATATGTTCAGTTAAATTAATTATTATTTAAACGAATCACTGCTATCTTTGATCTTGATAGTGTATAAACATGATTTGATAGTAGTTTAATCACATTTTTAAGTGTATTAAATGTATTTTTTGTTTGTTAATTACTTAAATAATAGAATTTCTACTTAAATTTGATTTTATATCGGTAGTAGTAGATTTTATCTTATTCCTTTTCTATATAAATACGAGATATTTTCAGTTTCGCCACAGATATAAGTTAGACACGGTTACAATAAAAACAATGATTAGAGGTAAGAATTAATTGTAAATAATTAATTATTATCAAATAAACTAATTGCTTTTTGTTTTAGGATTTATACCTCTACTGATATTAGCTTGTCTTCAAGCGATATCTGCTAATGAGCTGAATTGCGTTGAAAACACATTAACTGCAGCTCATAAATGCGGAAATTATTATTTGTGCGTCAACGGAGAAAATATTTTAAAGGGATGTCCTGATAACTTGCACTTTAATGCACAGACTAAACAATGCGACAGTCCAATTAAAGCTAAATGCCAACTTAACACTAGACCTTATACAGGATGCAAAGCCATAAACTTAGGAGAAGCTGAATTTGCGCCTCACAGCGACTGTGGCAAATATTATGTTTGTCAAGGTATAATTAAAACAGAAATGCCTTGCCCATCTGGTTTACATTTCAATCCATCTTTAAATGTATGTGATTGGCCCGACAGGGTTAACTGCGAAGGAGTCCCAGCCACTACGGAAGAAATAACTACTGAAAAAGGTACAACTGAGAGTGAAGTATCTACTGAAGCTGAAATTACCACAGAAGGTGAAGTAAGCAAACCTAACGAAAATTGTAGGGCTAATAATCCAGGTGAAGCTGTGTTCTCACCTCATGAGGATTGTGGGAAATTTTACTATTGCTTGGGTACTGGGTTAGTTGAGATGTCTTGTCCAGCTGGTTTGCATTTCAATCCATCTATAAACGTATGCGATTGGCCAGAAAATGCGGGATGCAAAGGAACTCCAGGTTCCACTGAGACAACAGAAACCGAAGAACCTGAAACCGAAGCACCAGAAACCGCAGCACCTGAAACCGAGGCACCTGAAACTGAAGCTCCAGAAATAGAAGTACCAGAGACAGAAGCTCCTATAAATAATTCAACTGGTAAGTGCAGATCCAACAATCCAGGAGAAGTGGAATTTGCTCCTCATTCAGACTGTGGGAAATATTATGTTTGCCAAGGAGCTATTTTAATTGAGAAAAGCTGTCCTCCTGGATTACATTTCAATCCTGCCTTAAATGTATGCGATTGGCCGCAGAATGTTAACTGTCAAAGTACATCTGGTCCTACCCAAGAACCTACGACTGAAGCACCTGAAACGGAAGCACCAGCAACAGAAGACCCTGAAACTGAAGTGCCAGAAACTGAAGTAACAGAAACTGAACAACCACAAACGGAAGCTCCAGAAACGGAATCGCCAGAAACCGAGGGACCAACCACTGAAGCCGAAGTTACAAATAGGCCAACTGGCGAATGTAGAGCCAATCATCCAGGAGAAGCCGAATTTGCTCCTCATCCTGATTGCGGAAAATATTATGTTTGCCAAGCATCTTCGTTAACTGAGATGAGCTGTCCAGCTGGGTTACATTTTAATCCTGCGTTAAATGTATGTGATTGGCCACAAAATGCTAACTGCCAAGGTACAGGTGCCACTGAAGAACCTGAAACTGAGACACCAGGAACCGAAGAACCAGAAACAGAAGCACCAGAAACAGAAGATCCCGAAACTCCTACTGAAGATCCCGCTACTCAAGAACCTGAAACTGAGGCACCCGAAACAGAAGAACCAGAAACTGAAGCACCTGGAACCGAAGCACCTGAAACAGGAGCACCTGAAACCACATCACCTGAAACCGAAGCACCTAAAACCGAAGCTCCAGAAATAGAAGAACCAGAGACAGAAGCTCCTATAAATAATTCAACTAGCAAGTGCAGAGCCAACAATCCAGGAGAAGTTGAATTTGCTCCACATCCAGACTGTGGGAAATATTATGTTTGCCAAGGAGATCTGTTAATTGAGATGAGCTGTCCACCTGGATTACATTTTAACCCTGATTTAAATGTTTGTGATTGGCCACAAAATGCTAATTGCCAAGGTACAGGTGCCACTGAGGAACCTGAAACTGAGGCACCTGAAACCGAAGAACCAGAAACAGAAGCACCAGAAACTGAAGATCCCGAAACTGAAGTGCCAGAAACTGAACAACCAGAAACGGAAGTTCCAGAAACGGAATCGCCAGAAACCGAGGGACCAACCACTGAAGCCGAAGTTACAAATAGGCCAACTGGTGAATGTAGAGCCAATCATCCAGGAGAAGTTGAATTTGCTCCTCATCCTGACTGCGCAAAATATTATGTTTGCCAAGGATCTTCGTTAACTGAGATGAGCTGTCCACCTGGGTTACATTTTAATCCTGCTTTAAATGTATGTGATTGGCCACAAAATGCTAACTGCCAAGGTACAAGTGCCACTGAAGAACCTGAAACTGAGGCACCAGGAACCGAAGAACCAGAAACAGAGGCACCAGAAACAGAAGATCCCGAAACTCCTACTGAAGATCCCGCTACTCAAGAACCTGAAACTGAGGCACCAGAAACAGAAGAACCAGGAACTGAAGCACCTGAAACCGAAGCACCTGAAACAGGAACACCTGAAACCACATCACCTGAAACCGAAGCACCTGAAACCGAAGCTCCAGAAATAGAAGAACCAGAGACAGAAGCTCCTACAAATAATTCAACTGGCAAGTGCAGAGCCAACAATCCAGGAGAAGTTGAATTTGCTCCACATCCAGACTGTGGGAAATATTATGTTTGCCAAGGATCTTCGTTAACTGAGATGAGCTGTCCACCTGGGTTACATTTTAATCCTGCTTTAAATGTATGTGATTGGCCACAAAATGCTAACTGCCAAGGTACAGGTGCCACTGAAGAACCTGAAACTGAGGCACCAGGAACCGAAGAACCAGAGACAGAAGCACCAGAAACAGAAGATCCCGAAACTCCTACTGAAGATCCCGCTACTCAAGAACCTGAAACTGAGGCACCAGAAACAGAAGAACCAGGAACTGAAGCACCTGAAACCGAAGCACCTGAAACAGGAGCACCTGAAACCACAGCACCTGAAACCGAAGCACCTGAAACCGAAGCTCCAGAAATAGAAGAACCAGAGACAGAAGCTCCTACAAATAATTCAACTGGCAAGTGCAGAGCCAACAATCCAGGAGAAGTTGAATTTGCTCCACATCCAGACTGTGGGAAATATTATGTTTGCCAAGGAGATCTATTAATTGAGATGAGCTGTCCACCTGGATTACATTTTAACCCAGCTTTAAATGTTTGTGATTGGCCACAGAATGCTAACTGCCAAGGTACAGGTGCCACTGAAGAACCTGAGGCACCTGAAACCGAGGAACCAGAAACAGAGGCACCAGAAACTGAAGTACCAGAAACTGAACAACCAGAAACGGAAGTTCCAGAAACGGAATCGCCAGAAACCGTGGCACCAACCACTGAAGCCGAAGTTACAAATAGGCCAACTGGTGAATGTAGATCCAATCATCCAGGAGAAGTCGAATTTGCTCCTCATCCTGACTGCGGAAAATATTATGTTTGCCAAGCATCTTCGTTAACTGAGATGAGCTGTCCACCTGGATTACATTTTAATCCTACTTTAAATGTGTGCGATTGGCCACAGAATGCTAACTGTCAAGGTACACCTGGTTCTACCGTAGAACCTGAAACTGAAAAGCCAGAAACTGAAATTCCTACAACTACTGAAGCCGAGGTTACAAATAAACCAAACGGTGAATGTAGAGCCAATAATTTAGGGGAAGTTGAATTTGCTCCACATCCAGACTGTGGTAAATATTACGTATGCGAAGGAACTTTGTTAACCGAGATGAACTGTCCAGCTGGATTACATTTCAATCCTAGTCTAAATGTATGTGATTGGCCGCAAGATGCCAACTGTCAAGGATCTTCTATTTCAACAGAAGAACCAGAAACGCCGGAACCAGAAACAGAATCCACTGAGGAACCAATTACTACCGAGGAACCAATTACCACCGACGATCCAAGTACCAATATGCCAAACCCTAGTCAATGTAAAGCCAATAATATAGGCGAAGTTGAATTTGCACCACATCCCACAGATTGCAATAAATATTATGTCTGTTATTGGGACCGGTTAATCGAGATGAATTGTCCATTCGACTTACATTTCAACGCCGTTTTGAACGTTTGCGATTCGCAAAACGATGCTAAATGTAAGTAATCGCAGAAACATCGTCTAAAAATTATTGAAGCTTATTATTGTTAACCAAAAATAGAAATCATGTATGTATAAATTATAAATAAAAGCATTAAGTTTTATTTTTTAAATTCTATTGTTGTCATTTTAGCCAGTTTTACACAGTTTAAAGATTATTGATATTCGTAGAAGTCTTATCTTAACTTTTGTTTGATATTAATTTAAGAATTAATATTCCACGAATTAGCAACGGATAATAAATTATCCCGATATCTAAATCTTCTCGAACTACTTGAAAATATCAATCTACTAACAAGATACGAGTAAATGTTTTTGATCTTCCCGATATTGGAATATATTAATCCCTTTAACATTAAAATCCCATGCTTTAAATATGATACGATTATAGTTGATCAGATACTGATAAAAGTCTATACTTTTATCTGTTATCGTATTTAGGAGTGGATATAAATATGTTCTGTAATTAATTTTGGCTCAATGGTATTATATATTGGTAGTGAAATTAATTGACCAAAGAGATTTAAACCTTGATATAGAAAATTAGCACCATGAAGAGAGGTAAGAAATGTAATTGAAATTATTCACAAAAATGTAATTTCGTTATATCTCTAGGATTACTGCCTCTATTATTATTGGCAAATCTTCAAGTTATTTTTGCTAATAAATTTAGATGCATTGAAAATGATTTAACTCCGGCATCAATGGAATGCAATAAATATTTTACATGCATGCACGGCAAGAAGGTATTACAGGAATGTCCAGACGATCTTCATTTTAACCCCATTTTAAAGAAATGTGATTCACCAAGTAAAGCTGGTTGTGATGTTGACCCTTCAGAAGAAGAAAACGATTACTTTAATTTAGAACTAACAAAATACAAAAACAAGGAGGAAAACAGCAAGGCAAAAGAAATTGGAAAAAGCCTTTTAGATAAATGTAGAGCTAATAGTCCAGGTGAAACAGTCTTTTCTCATAATAAAGATTGTGAAAAATATTATGTGTGTGAAGAAGGAACATTAGTAGAAATGAGTTGCCCAACCGGTTTATACTTTAACCCAATCTTAAACGTTTGCGACTATCCAGAAAATGCAAACTGTAGGAATACTAAGGAAATGCCAGTTCCCTCCAAAAAATCAGCTTCTTCTGAAGATTCAAATTCATCCGAAATTTCAGATTCTACTGAAGGGAATGGCTCAAATATCTCGGAAGATTCTAGTACATCAGACGAAAATACAACTAATAAGCCAAATGGAAAATGTAGAGGTAATAATCCAGGAGAGGTTGAATTTGCTCCCCATTCAGATTGCGGTAAATACTATGTTTGTGAACATAACCAACTTATTGAGATGAGTTGCCCAGACGGTTTACATTTTAATCCAACCTTAAATATTTGTGATTATCCAGAAGATGCAAATTGTCAGGGTTCCATTCCTTCTACTGAGATACAATCATCATCAGAAAGTACTGTGTCAACTGAATTAACATCTGAAAACTCAACCGAAGAAGGAAGTAACGCAACTAATGGACCAAACTTGAAATGCAAAACTAACAACCCGGGAGAAGTTGAATTTACACCTCATGAAAACTGCGAAAAATACTATGTTTGCATTGAAGACAATCTCATCGAAATGAGCTGTTCAGAAGGTTTACATTTTAACAAGGAATTGAACATATGTGATGAACCGGAAAATGCCAAATGCGACTCTTCTGGATCAACTGTACCTCCAAATCCAACCCAATTACCTACTGAAGTTTCAACAGAAGAAACACCAATAACTGAACCCACTAATGCACCAACAGAAGAACCCTCAAAAGGGCCAACTGAACTAACTACTACCGAATCATCAAATAACAATACATCCGAAGTGCCTGAAAATTCCCAAAGCACCACTGAAAATGAAATAGTAACAAATCCATCGGGAAAGTGTAGAGCTAATAATCCTGGTGAAGTTGAATTTGCTCCCCACTTAGACTGTGACAAATATTATGTGTGTGAAGGTGATAGACTAATTGAAATGAGTTGTCCACCAGGTTTGCATTTCAACCCAGTACTAAATGTATGCGATTATCCAGAAGATGCAAATTGCCAAGGCTCTCCGTCTTCCACCGAGCTACCATCATCATCTGAAAGTTCTGTATCAACTGAAAGACCTTCTGAAAATTCAACAGATGGAGAAAGTAACACAACTGAGAGACCAAATATAACATGTAAAAATAACAACCCAGGAGAAGTGGAATTTACACCTCATGAAAACTGTGAAAAATACTACGTTTGCATTGATGATAATCTCATCGTAATGAGCTGTCCAGAGGGTTTACATTTTAATAAGGAATTGAACATATGTGATGAACCAGAAAATGCCAATTGCGAAGCTTCCGCATCAACCGAACCTCCTAAACCAACTCAATTGCCAACTGAAGAACAAACAGAAGAAACAACAAAAGCACCAATAACTGAACCCACTAATACACCTACTAAAGTACCCTCAAATGCACCAACTGAAGAAACTACTACAGAATTATCAAATACTAATACTTCTTCGTCTTCCACCGAGCCACCGTCATCATCTGAAAGTTCTGTGTCAACAGATGGATCAACTGAGAATTCAACAGAAGGACAAAGTAACACAACCGAAAGACCAAACATGAATTGTAAAACTAACAACCCGGGAGAAGTTGAATTTACACCTCATGAAAACTGCGAAAAATACTATGTTTGCATTGAAGACAATCTCATCGAAATGAGCTGTCCAGAAGGTTTACATTTTAACAAGGAATTGAACATATGTGATGAACCGGAAAATGCCAAATGCGACTCTTCTGGATCAACTGTACCTCCAAATCCAACCCAATTACCTACTGAAGTTTCAACAGAAGAAACACCAATAACTGAACCCACTAATGCACCAACAGAAGAACCCTCAAAAGGGCCAACTGAACTAACTACTACCGAATCATCAAATAACAATACATCCGAAGTGCCTGAAAATTCCCAAAGCACCACTGACAATGAAATAGTAACAAATCCATCGGGAAAGTGTAGAGCTAATAACCCTGGTGAAGTTGAATTTCTTCCCCACTTAGACTGTGACAAATATTATGTGTGTGAAGGTGATAGACTAATTGAAATGAGTTGTCCACCAGGTTTGCATTTCAACCCAGTACTAAATGTATGCGATTATCCAGAAGATGCAAATTGCCAAGGCTCTCCGTCTTCCACCGAGCTACCATCATCATCTGAAAGTTCTGTATCAACTGAAACACCATCTGAGAATTCAACAGAAGGAGAAAGTAACACAACTGAGAGACCAAATATAAAATGTAAAAATAACAACCCAGGAGAAGTGGAATTTACACCCCATGAAAACTGTGAAAAATACTACGTTTGCATTGATGATAATCTCATCGTAATGAGCTGTCCAGAAGGTTTACATTTTAATAAGGAATTGAACATATGTGATGAACCAGAAAATGCCAATTGCGAAGCTTCCGCATCAACCGAACCTCCTAAACCAACTCAATTGCCTACTGAAGAACAAACAGAAGAAACAACAAAAGCACCAATAACTGAACCCACTAATACACCTACTAAAGTACCCTCAAATGCACCAACTGAAGAAACTACTACAGAATTATCAAATACTAATACTTCTTCGTCTTCCACCGAGCCACCGTCATCATCTGAAAGTTCTGTGTCAACAGATGGATCAACTGAGAATTCAACAGAAGGACAAAGTAACACAACCGAAAGACCAAACATGAATTGTAAAACTAACAACCCGGGAGAAGTTGAATTTACACCTCATGAAAACTGCGAAAAATACTATGTTTGCATTGAAGACAATCTCATCGAAATGAGCTGTCCAGAAGGTTTACATTTTAACAAGGAATTGAACATATGTGATGAACCGGAAAATGCCAAATGCGACTCTTCTGGATCAACTGTACCTCCAAATCCAACCCAATTACCTACTGAAGTTTCAACAGAAGAAACACCAATAACTGAACCCACTAATGCACCAACAGAAGAACCCTCAAAAGGGCCAACTGAACTAACTACTACCGAATCATCAAATAACAATACATCCGAAGTGCCTGAAAATTCCCAAAGCACCACTGAAAATGAAATAGTAACAAATCCATCGGGAAAGTGTAGAGCTAATAATCCTGGTGAAGTTGAATTTGCTCCCCACTTAGACTGTGACAAATATTATGTCTGTGAAGGTGATAGACTAATTGAAATGAGTTGTCCACCAGGTTTGCATTTCAACCCAGTACTAAATGTATGCGATTATCCAGAAGATGCAAATTGCCAAGGCTCTCCGTCTTCCACCGAGCTACCATCATCATCTGAAAGTTCTGTATCAACTGAAACACCATCTGAGAATTCAACAGAAGGAGAAAGTAACATTACTGAGAGACCAAATATAAAATGTAAAAATAACAACCCAGGAGAAGTGGAATTTACACCTCATGAAAACTGTGAAAAATACTACGTTTGCATTGATGATAATCTCATCGAAATGAGCTGTCCAGAGGGTTTACATTTTAATAAGGAATTGAACATATGTGATGAACCAGAAAATGCCAATTGCGAAGCTTCCGCATCAACCGAACCTCCTAAACCAACTCAATTACCTACTGAAGAACAAACAGAAGAAACAACAAAAGCACCAATAACTGAACCCACTAATGCACCTACAGAAGAACCCTCAAATGCACCAAGTGAAGAAAATACTACAGAATCATCAAATACTAATATTTCTTCGTCTTCCACCAAGCCACCGTCATCATCTGATAGTTCTGTGTCAACTGATGGATCAACTGAGATTTCAACAGAAGGACAAAGTAACACAACTGAGAGACCAAACATGAAATGTAAAACTAACAACCCAGGAGAAGTTGAATTTACACCTCATGAAAACTGTGAAAAATACTACGTTTGCATTGAAAACAATCTCATTGAAATGAGCTGCCCAGAAGGTCTACATTTCAATAAGGAATTGAACGTATGTGATGAACCGGAAAATGCCAACTGCGACACTTCTGGATCAACTGTACCTCCGAATCCAACCCAATTACCTACTGAAGTTCCAACAGAAGAAACAACAACACAAATAACCGAACCCACTAATGCACCAACAGAAGAACCCTCAAAAGGGCCAACTGAACTAACCACTACAGCATCATCAAATAATAATACTTCCGAAGTGCCTGAAAACTCCCAAAGCACCACTGAAAATGAAATAGTAACAAATCCATCGGGAAAGTGTAGAGCTAATAATCCTGGTGAAGTTGAATTTGCTCCCCACTTAGACTGTGACAAATATTATGTGTGTGAAGGTAATAGACTAATTGAAATGAGTTGTCCACCAGGTTTGCATTTCAACCCAGTACTAAATGTGTGCGATTATCCAGAAGATGCAAATTGCCAAGGCTCTCCGTCTTCCACCGAGCTACCATCATCATCTGAAAGTTCTGTATCAACTGAAACACCATCTGAGAATTCAACAGAAGGAGAAAGTAACACAACTGAGAGACCAAATATAAAATGTAAAAATAACAACCCAGGAGAAGTGGAATTTACACCTCATGAAAACTGTGAAAAATACTACGTTTGCATTGATGATAATCTCATCGAAATGAGCTGTCCAGAGGGTTTACATTTTAATAAGGAATTGAACATATGTGATGAACCAGAAAATGCCAATTGCGAAGCTTCCGCATCAACCGAATCTCCTAAACCAACTCAATTACCTACTGAAGAACAAACAGAAGAACCAACAAAAGCACCAATAACTGAACCCACTAATGCACCTACAGAAGAACCTTCAAATGCACCAAGTGAAGAAAATACTACAGAATCATTAAATACTAATACTTCTTCGTCTTCCACCAAGCCACCGTCATCATCTGATAGTTCTGTGTCAACTGATGGATCAACTGAGATTTCAACAGAAGGACAAAGTAACACAACTGAGAGACCAAACATGAAATGTAAAACTAACAACCCAGGAGAAGTTGAATTTACACCTCATGAAAACTGTGAAAAATACTACGTTTGCATTGATAATAATCTCATCGAAATGAGTTGTCCAGAGGGTTTACATTTTAATAAGGAATTGAACATATGTGATGAACCAGCAAATGCCGATTGTGAAACTTCCGCATCAACCGAACTTCCTGCACCAACTCAATTGCCTACTGAAGAACCAACAGAAGAAACAACAAAAGCACCAATAACTGAACCTACTAATGCACCAACAGAAGAACCCTCAAAAACACCAACTGAATTAACTAGCACAGAATTATCAAATACTGATACTTCTTCGTCTTCCACCGAGCTACCGTCATCATCTGAGAGTTCTGTGTCAAGTGATGGATCAACTGAGAATTCAACAGAAGGTCAAAGTAATACAACTGAATGGCCAAACATGAAATGTAAAACTAACAACCCAGGAGAAATTGAATTTACACCTCATGAAAATTGTGAAAAATACTACGTTTGCATTGAAAATAATCTCATCGAAATGAGCTGTCCGGAAGGTCTACATTTTAACAGGGAATTGAACGTATGTGATGAACCGGAAAATGCCAACTGCGACACTTCTGGATCAACTGTAACTCCTAATCCAACTCAATTACCTACTCAAGTTCCAACAGAAGAAACAACTAAAGCACCAATCACGAAACCCACTAATGCGCCAACAAAAGAGCCCTCAAAAGCACCAACACCAACTCAATTGCCTACTGAAGAACAAACAGAAGAAACAACCAAAGCACCAGTTACTGAACCTACTAATGTACCAACAGAAGAACCCTCAAAAGCACCAACTGAACTAACTACTACAGAATCAGCAAACAATTCTTCGGAAGCGCCTGGAAATTCCCAAAGCACTACAGAAAATGAAATAGTGCCAAATCCATCGGGAAAATGTAGAGCTAATAATCCTGGTGAAGTTGAATTTGCACCCCATCCCATTTGCGAAAAATATTTTATATGCGATAATGACAGACTCATCGAGATGAATTGTCCAGAAGGTCTACATTTTAATCCGCAGCTCAATGTTTGTGATTATCCAGCAAACGCAAAATGTCAGGAATCCCAAAATAACTCAACGCAAGCACCTTCAACAGGAAACGGTTCCGAAACCACTGAATCTGAAGTAACCAACAAACCGCAATCTGGAAAATGCAGAGCTAACAATCCAGGAGAAGTTGAATTTGCATCTCACAGCGACTGCTCTAAATACTACGTTTGTGACCATGGCGTAATGATTGAAATGAATTGTCCAGCTGGTTTACACTTCAATTCTGTTTTGAATGTCTGCGATTACATTGAAGACGCAAAATGTTTAAATACCTTTCCGTGATAATTTTGCTAGAATGTTTATCAGAGATGTTTTAATTATGTAGTATAATTTTTTAACCAATATTTTTTTCACCAATTTTTAAAACCGTATTTTAATAAAACATGATTATTGGCAAAATACAAGTCAACTTTGTATACCTATTTTATTTCCGCATTTCATACCCAAATCAATGCACTTATTTCTTGTACACAGATAGGATCTAACAGACATAATTGACGGAACAAAAAGGACAGGCAGAACATTGAATATATAGGAAGAACTACTCCTCAATTTTATACCCGATGATAACAACAGAAGAAATTAGAACAAGTATTACCTGATGGAAAGTGAGCGAACAAGAATTTTTAAATAATTACAACTAAACGTACAACTGTTACCACAGGAGCACCGGTATACTTGTGGACACAGGCTATATTTGAACTCCGCAAGGAATATGGTTGAAGAAGTAGGACCTACACTAGAAACGTGTCAAGAAATTTACCGCAAGTTAAAAATGCTTAATCTTCTAGACTTGACTAGAGAGTAAATTATATGGAAAGTTAATTAGCCAGACTACAAAAAGGACTTCAATGAACACGGGACCTATCCGATAAACAGTTTGGATTTAGAGAAGGTCTGCGACAGTAGATGCCATAATAGAAGTGATTAAAATTGCCAGTTAAGCTGGTGCCTACTCAGCTCTACATCGGAGAATGCGGTAATGGTGCGGTAATAACACTCGAAGTGAGGAATTACTGTAGTAGTGCCCTGTGGAAGCTTATATTAAAAGAATTACAAAAGAAGATAGAAGATAGCCTTATTAATATTACCTATAGCGACATATCTATCGAAAAGAAAGGTCATCCAAGAGGCAGAATGCTAAATTTGAAAAATAAGGATAAACAGTCAAGTCCCACAGGGATCAGTTTTGGCCTGACCCTGCGGAACATACTCTTTGACGATTTGCTGAAAACTGAAATGCCGAAGGGAATAACCCTAATTGAGCGCCAGAATCGAAAAAACCTGATCAGAAATAAAAAAATTAAAATTCTAATTTGTTGTTTGCAATGATTGGGTTTTGTATTAGAAGTGTTTCTACATTTATCCTGATAAGAATAACCCGCTTTAATCTTTACCCTATGGGTTTTAAGTACGGTCGAAATCACCACTCTCGAGTATATCTCACGCTACGCAGAGCACGTATTGAAAATTCACTCCGTTTGAAGTGCATATAACTTTTTTTTCAAAGTGATTGTGTTAAAAATTGTGAAGTATCAAATGATACTGAAGGTATGTAGAATAATTTAGTGAAAAATATAGTATTTAAGAATTATCTTCATGTGTTTAAAATATTGCAATAAATCACCCGCGAATAATACTTTTCCTTGCATTAAAATTTAAAAAATCATGAAAATAAAAAAACGCCCCTACTGCCCGCCCTGGCTTTCCTATATATATATATATATATATATATATATATATATATATATATATATATATATATATATATATATATATATATATATATATATTATATATAAATATATAATAACCATTGAGACACGACAACAACAACAAACATGTTTCATATAAACTATTGCACAACTTATCAGATTCACAATTCGACGCAGCCACTATCAGTGTTCTGAAGAAAGTATTTAATTTTGCATTAGCACCAAGGCGAATTCCAACAGAGAACATAATCTGCAACATAGAAAAAGCAATCAAAAACCTGGACTCGGATTCAGCAGAGACAATACGTCAAGATATTACGAACATATTACGAAAAGCTAGACCTCCAAAGAAAAATATCACACGAGAAGAAACAGCATCGCTCAAGAACCTTAACCAGAACACGAACGTTATTGTGCTTCCAGCAGATAAAATAAATGCCACTGTTATCATGAACACCACGGATTACAAACAAAAAATGACATCGTTATTGCAAGACGAAACATACAAACCAATCCCAACAGATCCGACAACATATCTGGAGAAAACAACAAAAGCCTTGATCAAACGCACACCAATAGATCCACAAACACAAGTTGCAATAATACCCAGAGAGAAATCATCAAAATGCCCGAAGATGTACGGTATTCCCAAGATCCACAAAAACGGCGTTCCACTGAGACCAATAGTCAGTTCCATCGGCTCACCACTTCAAGAGCTAGCGAGGTACTTAGCCAGAATACTACAACCATACACTGAAGACATGAAGAAGGAGTCTTACGTAAAAAATTCTACCCATCATCAAAAATCAAAAATCAGAAACTAGAACATAATGACATCCTAGTAAGCTTTGATATAACTTCGTTATTCACACAAATACCAACGGAAGAAGCCTTAACCATAATTAAAGAAAAGTACCAACCAGCAAAACACATAATTGACCCAGATAAGCATTGTCTTACAAACACTTACTTCGTATACGACGGACAGCGATACAGACAAACAGAAGGAGCACCCATGGGATCACCTCTATCACCTGTGCTAGCCAATCTTTTCATGGAAGATCTCGAAACACGAGCATTGAAAACAACCACCAAAAAACCGAAGCTCTGGTTAAGATACGTCGATGACACATTCGTCATCTGGCAACATGGAAAAGAAGAATTATACAAGTTCTTGAACCACTTAAACAGCTTACACCAAAGGATCAAGTGGACAATGGATATAGAATAAAACAGCACGTTACCATTTTTAGACGTGCTAGTAATCCAAAAGAAAGATGGAACTCTAGGTCACACTGTTTATAGAAAAATGACACATACCAACTGATACCTAAATGCAAACTCTCACCACCACCCAGCACAACTCAATGGGGTGTTAAAAACACTTATAGATAGATCCACTAAATTAGCAGATGCAGAACACCAAAATGAAGAAACATCCAAACTCCGCAGTGCTCTGATATCAAATGGTTACCCAAAAAGACAAATAAACACAATCATGAAAAAACGCAAAAAACCTAAAGCTAACGATAAAAACGAACTAGAGACTACCAAAAGAGCCTTTTTACCATACGTCAAAGGAACAACAGACAAAATCAGCAGAATAGGTAGGTTTCCAGAATGGGTAGGTACGATATCAAGACCGTTTACAACACAGACAGAAAAATTTCACAAATCTTACGAAACCCCAAGGACAAAATTCCATTAGAAGAACAAGGACTGTACGAGATACCATGCGGATCATGCAATCTTTCATACATCGGACAATCAAATAGACGAATAAATATTAGACGAGACGAACACAAAAAGGCAGTAAGCCCACTAGACAAAACATCATCTCTTGCCCAACATGTAGCAGCCACTGGACATACCATTAATTTCGACAACACCAGAACATTAAGTAAAATGGAAGATTACCCTAAACGGATCATCATGGAGGCCATAGAGATAGAAAAAAGACCTAAAAACTTAAACAAACGAGATGATGCTCAACGTTTACCAGACACATGGAGATCAATGGTGCATGGAATAACAAGAGCAGCCTCACAAAGATCAAGTGACATGGTCGTCAGCAAATAGTGAACTGTCAGAACTGCCTGAACTGTCAAGCAGAATGCAACATAAAACCTGAAGATGACAACAGCGAGATTGCCTAAAGCTTGTGATAAGAATTTTTCAAATAAAACGCGGATGCAACCCCGAGAACCTAAGAAATCATAAATATATATATATATATATATATATATATATATATATATATATATATATATACATATATATATATATATATATATATATATATATATATATATATATATATATATATATCGATTTCAAGAACAATTTGAACAAAAGAAATTCAAATTTTGGAAAGAAATTGTAATCATTACAAAAACTCACCATCTTGTATTCACAATTTTGTTCTACAGGAAATTTAATTTTAGATTCGTGACTGGCAACCTCAAAAAACCTCTTATACTACTTTGGAGAAAATCAATCACATTTTTGGGGAAGTCATCCACCATTTTGGATCGGCTATTTTGTTTTTGAAAAAAATAAATATCGGAATCGTGTTTAGCGACCTCAGGAAACCCAACATAGTACTTTGGAGAAACTTATTCACATGTTTTAGAGAATTAATTCGCCATTTTGAAACAGCCATTTTGTTTAAAAAAAAAATTGATATCGGGTTTGTCATTAGCGGCCGCGAAAACCCCCATATACGAGGGTAGATTGAAAAGTTTCCGGAATGTGCCTGACTTCGCAAAGTGCCAGACTTGCTTCACAAGATTGCCTAGTAAACAAAAACTGAACGACGAAACTGTCTGTAAATTTCACAGGTTCGTCGTTCAGTTTTTGTTTACTAGGCAATCTTGTGAAGCAAGTCAGGCACTTTGCGAAGTCAGGCACATTCCGGAAACTTTTCAATCTACGCTCGTATCATATATCTTGAAGATTGGACATCAACTTCTGTTTATGATCACGTTTTTTGAATTCTGGCCCACTGTGCGACGTGACGATGGTGGTAACCGCAATTGAAGAATCGATCCTAATGGAAACAGCTAATACGGGACTACAAAGAGCAGTAAACTAGATGGAGCAGCATCTTAACATGTTAAACACATAAAAAACCCAAGGGATCCAAGTTCCAACTATTTTATAGGGCACCAGCCTTGCAAATTATTCCAGAAACCAAAACAAGAATTCTTGCCTTGCTAGAATTGTAAGTCTGTTGTGTATTAGTCATACAGGACAATATCTACAGATGGGGTGGGGGTTATAGCAGTAATCCCTCCGATAGAGCTCCAAATTAAAGGAAGATAGGAATCAAATAAAGGGTCAGGAAGCTAATAGCCAGAGAAAAATTGATGAGAAGATGGCAAAAAATGATGTAACGTAACATATTAACGCAGGACTTGGTTCTTAATTCAAAATATAGCAAAATGGACAAGAAGGGACTACGGTGAAACAGACTATGATATATATATATATATATATATATATATATATATATATATAAACATATATATATATATATATATATATATATATATATATATATATATATATATATTTAATTCAAGTTCTGTCAGGCCATGGCCGTTTCATAAAATACTTGTTTGACCGCAGGAGAGGACACTTTTCCATGCCCAAACTGGATAGAAGAAAGAACAAATATCGGGCCTACCCCTGCAAGAACAAGGATGAACAGGATCTGAGAGGTTATGGAAAGTGTACAGCGTTGTTAAGAAACTAAGGAGAAAGACACCAGCAACCCAGGAAGAAGAACGGATAGCCAATTACACTGAAGAAATACGAGATTGGATTCTCCTTCCATCATTTAGAGGAGGGGTTTCTTCATTTAAACAAAAAAGGTAGGAAGGGCATAAACGATTCCTGTCCGTACTCCTAGTGCAACTACTACCTTTTTCAAAGATAGCAGAATTAATCATTTAGTTAGTGCCAAGTCGAGCACAACCGTACTACCTTTTCTCGAAGCGAAACACGGCACTTTTGACCTCCTTTAACTTCGTTGTGTATAAAGCAAGAAGTTTGAATTTTTATATATCAAGAGACATACTATAACTGCCTATATTGGGGAAATACATAATAATTATACCTTATAGTTTACAAATTATCGCCAGTCAAAATTTCTTAATTTTGTAAGTGACACACTCATCGATCATCAAAATTCTAAGGTACTTCTAGCAACCTTACAAACTTCAAATTTTGAATTTTAGTTAGCCTTTAGCCTATAACAGAAGAAAAAAATCAAAAATCTTGAAATTTGATTATCCAATAAATGAAAAATAATGATTATTTAAAAATTTCTTAATTTTGTCACCGATCATCAAAATTCTAAGGTACTTCTAGCAATCTTACAAACTCCAAATTTTGAATTTTAGTTGGCCTTTAGCCTATAAAGAAAGAAAAAAATAAAAAATCCCTAAATTTCGATTTCTATTAGATGAAAAATAAGGATTCTTAAAAATAATATTTAACGAACGCATCGCGCTTGTACGTATGGTTGTTAACTTTAAAATAGAGACAGGGAATGGGCTTTAAGAAAATCAGTAGCTTGCGAACACGGTATATTACCCGAGAAAAAAAAGGAACATGAACTACAAAAAGAAATGAGATCCCATCAAAAACATAAAATGTAAAAAATGCCAAGTCTCGTAAAGCAGTTCTATCGCTACAAAAAGTTGTGGGATCTCATGTAAGACCAGTCATTGCCAAGTCATTATAATTATAATAGAAATAAAGGTGTCTAATATTGATACGGTTACTATAAATGTTGATAGGTAAATGATTAGATTACAATTTATAACAAAGTAGTTGAATAGGTGCTTCTACATACCCACTAACTAAAATAACTGATTTGGTCATATATGAGACCCCACAACTTTTTGTAGCGAAAGAACTGCGTTACGATATTTGGAATTTTTTACATTTTATGTTTTTGATGGGATATTAATTACTATGCTAAAAAACATTTATAACAAAAATGAAAATTAGTGACATTGGAAATTTTGTGACGTAAAATAAAAATATGAACTTTGATATTTATTATCCAATTTATATTAAAATTTATAATCACACAAGATAATGAAACACATGTTTTTCTATGTTTTTCTAGTTATTTATTATTTATCAAGCGCAAAATTTCTCAAAACTTTACATTATTTAACAAACTGAAAATAAAAATATATTATTTAGAATGATTTTTATAATCTAAATTAGACAACTAAACTAAGCGAAATGTTTAGTTTCTCATTCTATCTTTACATTTGTATGGCATTAGTCGAACAATATTTAGACGGAGTGAAATCAATAAATTAAAATTTAATTTGTTGCACTAATATTTACATTAGATAGCCCCATAATTCTCGATCATGTAGTAAAGAGATTGCCAGTCTTGTTGTGGTTGCCTTTGCGGTTTGTATAAAACCGGAGAAAAACGTTTCCCAAACCTAAAACAGAAAGAAGGTATTAATTTATTTAGTCTCACGTTTCTGACAATTCTTGTCTATATACGATTATTCTACGTCTATATCTTTATATTAAGATATTAATATTCGTTTCTATTTACCCCTTATTGTAAGTGAAGTATAGTTTTCTTTAATATTTCTTTTAGCCAAGTATAGTGAGTTTCGCGTACAGATAATTTAACAATAGCCTTGCCATAGATTTGGAAAACTATTGTATTGTAACAGTTGTATTTAAATATCATTTTTTGTTCATATACAACATTTTTTACCTATCTTGTAGTTCGTCTGACCAAATAGTTAGAGCATAAATTATAGATACTATTAAGTGGGGGCTTCCAAAAACAAAACGAAAATCAACATTGTAACATGTTTTGTTATACTTATCATCACACCTATTTTCCGGTTTTATAGTTATTTTTATATTAGATTGGTGTAAATAAATTTGAATATTTTACTTACACATTTCTTCCAATTGGAAATAAGTTTGCTTATTCGTACATTATTCTGTAATTAACGGAGTTTTAAAGCATTTTTTGATCTCAAAAACCTTTCGTTGAGAAATTGCACAAATATTAAAAAAAAAAGATAAACTGTCGGAAACTAGTATGGCGGAATAATATGGTGGTCATTTGTTAGATATGTGGTCAGGAGTTGTCGTGAAGCATTAGTGGTAGTATTCGTGCATTTTCCTATTTTTTATATTATTTTTCGTTTCCATTTTTCTTTCATCCGTATATAAGAATTTTCAGTGAATGGTGTCATTTGCCGAACACAAAGCAGTGACCATAATCATAATAAAGCTTTGGATTAGGCAACTGTTTGCTTTTCCTGGGTCTATAAAGCTGGCACTCCCACCTCTTCAAAATTCAAATTTGATTAGAGGAATATTATGTGCTCTTTATGTGCTTATTATGTACCGCAATTCTTGTGCTTGAAACGTTTAATGAAAAAATCAAATTTGACTAGTAGGGGTGATAACTTTGTCAAGCTAGCACCCACCAAGCTGAAAAATTGAGATAGCGACACCAAAGAGGAAATACAATTATGTGCTATTTATGTGCTTTTCAAGCACCCCGGAGTCAACCGCTTGAGCGAAAATCTCACCCCGAACCGAGCTACAAGAATGAGCTACAAGAGGTGAAATCTTTAACGACAAAGTACAAAAATTTTCCGCGAAGCGAAAACGTTGCAATAATTATATGATTCTAAGATATGCCATTCGCATTTTTTGAACTGTATGAGCCATAAGAGATGAAATCTATAATAATCGAGCACACAACTTTAAACAGACGAAATTGTTGCAATAATTATTTGCTCTGCACATATGATATTCAAGATTTTTTGTGCTCGCACAATTGCACGAAAAATTCGACCCGAACTGTATGAGCCATAAAAAATGAAATCTATAATAATCATGCCCAAAAATTTTTACCTTCGCAAAATTGTTGCAATAATTATGTGCTTTTCAGATATACTATTCCCGATTTTCGTACTCGTATCCTTGTACGAAAAATTCACCCCGAACCGTTCACATGTATGTCTGGGATCGTATCCAGATCCAGACGTTCACAGGAACGCACTTTTCACACTATATTATAGCTTATAGCGATATGTGTTCAGGACAAAACAGGAATATTAAAATACCTGTGACATGGTTAAAAATTCTCCAATCTACCGAAAATATTGTATATATCATTGACCACAAGTTTCTACTATCTGGGGCTTCATTTCTATCTATTGATAGAGATTTTGGATTTGCAAAAATGGCATCAAGAAAAAACAATTAATTGTTTATCCCTCAGAAATTTTACTAATGGTAAGTCATAAAAAATGGCCGAAAGAATAAGTACATTCTAACGGAGATAAAACGTGAGTTCATTTCAACTAAGCTTCTAGAAAACCCGATTTTTAAAAGGCTGTAAAATTCTGATGATGAAAGAGTAAATTGGTTTAAAATATGTTACGATATTTATGAGAAGCGATCAATTAAATTATTTTACAAAGCGACAACGAACAAGGATGCACCATTCAAAACATTGGAACAAACGGGGAAGACCGAAAAACTTTAAGAATATCATAGTGTGGTAAATACTGTGGCATAATAAGTGTGGTAAAAAAATAGTGAATTTTTAAATTCAATTTAAGAATATCGATAACTAAATGCGATGTGGTTAATATCACGATGAGTATGTAAATAAACAATATCAAAGCAATATGAACACCAGTAATATAAATTATGCGGAAAATGGAAACGTTTAAATACACTTCAAAAAAAGCTGCGAAAAAATTTAGTAAGCAAATAATTTTTGCATTTTCGCATCGGTTAAAATTCTTGTACTCGATTATTATAGATTTCACCTCTTATGGCTCATGCAGTTCAGGGTGCAATTTTCGTACAAGAATGCGAGCACAAAAACTACCAACAGCATATCTGGGGAGGATATGATTAATTATTGCAACAATTTCGAGTCGGTTAAAATTTCTGTTTATTATCTTAATTGTTATAGATTTTTCCTCTTATGGCTTATATAGTTCGGGGTGAATTTTTCGTACAGTGGTACGAGCACAAAAATCGCGAATGGCATATTCCAAGAGTACATACTTATTGCAACAATATCGTATCAGTTAAAAAATTTGTGTTCGAATATTATAGATTTCAGTTTTCTTATAGCTCATACCGTTCTGGGTGAAAAAAATCGCGAATAGCATATCTGGAGAGCAGATTGCAACGATTTTGCGTCGGTTAAAATGTATGTGCTTGATTATTATAGATTTCACCTTTTATGGCCCAATTAAAAAATATACAATTTGGGGTGAATTTTCGTTCAAAGGTGCCAGCACAAAAATCGCGAATAGATGTCTTAAGAGCACATAATTATTGCAAGGTTTTTGCTTCTGTTAAAATTTTTGTACTTTGTCGTTAAATATTTCACCTCTTGTGGCTGAAAAACTCACCCCGAACCTCATTCGGTTCGGGGTGAGTTTTTTGGACAAGGGATTGAGTTAGCTAATTTGCTGCAGGGTACTTAAAAAGTACATAAAGAGCACATGATTGTAGTGCTAATTTGGCTTGACTGTAAGCTAGCACCTCTTCGCGCACAAAAACCGAGATTGCGGCACATAATTAGCACATAAAGAGAACATAATTCTGGTCTAATCAAATGAATGATTTTTGAAGAGCATCATGAACGTGTTCCATTAGTAAAGAGAATCCCGTTTTCATTATATTTGTCAACGTCATCAAGAATGAAAAATTTTCATCAGGCTAAAGATCTGTATTGCAGATTTAATTTAATTTATTAAGCTTATATTAAAATACCAATTAATTTCAAATACCGCACAGTTGTTGAATGATCAACACTGAATTAAGTTATTCTGCAACCTGTCAAGTTGTTCTGCATGGGTCCGCTTCAATAATATACCTTAAAGTAATGAAAAGTATAATCAAATTGTGACGTTATATAAACTTGTGTGCATAGAAACCGGCCCACTGTTAATTATTTTTTTTTTAATTTTATGAGAGCAAATAAAGAAATATGCCGTTTGAGAGGCAATATAATATGCTTTAATATGAGTTTGAATTTATCAAGAATGTTTATCGTTTATAGGCGTAGCAACCGATAAACAAAAACGAACGTATTTATGTGGTGGTTTTAACGAGAATAACAAAGTTGTGAAAGATTGTAATTATCGCCTTTGCAATTGACATTTGCACAATATTCGTTTTTTATAATTTGTCTAGTTTTCAAGAGTGTTAGTTTAATGCATGCTACACCGCAAAAAGCCGCCCAAGTTTTTGCTGTAATAGAAAATGTACTTAGCCAGCGAGTTATTGCTCGATAACTGGATATGACACGAGCCGCGGTTCGAAGAGTGAACCAACGTTATGGGGAGACTAGATCCTTTCATAAACTACCTGGTACAGATAGAAGGAGATTTACAACGGTTCGGGATCACCGCTTTAATTTGTCAACATCATTAAGAAATGGTCACGTTAATGCTGTTCAAATGCAACAACAGCTCCGTGAAGAACGAAGAGTAGCTATTAGACAGTGGAAGAAGAAGTAAGACGAAGACTGTAGGAAAGTAGCTAAACTTCCAAAACACATGATTTGTGTTTAAAACTTTTCCCAGCGCATCGTCAAGTACGCCTGCGGTTTGCAAGGGATCATATAAATTGGAACCGAGGGTACGGTAATGTGGGTACGTTTTGTTCTTATATGAGACCAGAATAAGCCTCTATGGTAGCGACCGAAGTAGGGAAAGATCCTATGTTCTGGCGCCGCCTCCCGCCTCTGACCTTGACCTCGACCGCCCAAACCCTTTTTTTTGTGTTAGCAAAGAAATATATGCAGAGTATTTGCAGACGATGCCATCCAAGACTACAACGCCAACTTTAATAGAAGCCTATGTGCTCATGCTGAGAAAATAAAAATTAAGAATGGTAAAGAAATAGCTGTTATTAAAATTACCTCTAGAGATTAATTGTTCAAATAAAAAATCTGTAGATTATTCTAATAAAGAAATTGCTTCAAATTTTGCTATTTTATTTCACACTCCTCCTTATGAGTCATTGAACACGTGCAAGGTCACTCAACTGTCGACTCAACATTTTCTTATCTAGATCATGTGACATATACAACATATTTTGATTGGCTAATTGAATATTCGTTTGGGTATAAATAGGGCGCAAACATTTTATTTCACACTCCTCATGATGAGTCATTGAACACGTGCAAGGTCACTGAACTGTTGACTAAACATTTTCTTGTTTCAACTTATCGAGATCATGTGACATATACAACACATTTTGATTGGCTTATTGAATATTCGTTTGGTTATTAATAGGACGCAAACATTTTATTTCACACTCCTCATGATGAGTCATTGAACACGTGCAAGACCACTGAACTGTCCACTCAGCATTTTCCTGTTTCAACTTGTCTAGATCACGTGACATATACAACGCATTTTAATTGGCTTATCGAATATTCGTTTGAGTATAAATAGGACGTAAACTAATAATAATGAATTAGTTATATCAACGCAGCACCACCAACAGTCCAATCCATGTCAGATTCGGGAATAAGTTCACCTACATTCTTAGATGACTTACTGCAAGATTTCGATGCAGAAATTAAAAGTGAATGCCGACTCATAAACGAAGTTAGCTATCCAATATCAAAGACATTATCGATTTCAACTGGATTCAGCGCGGTTAGAGGCTATTATAAATGTGTACGAATATTCAACTCGAAAAGAAGTTTCACATTAATCCCAATCGAATGGTTCGCATTAAAAATTTAATGGCAAAAGGTGAATACGTTCTTCTCAACATCAGCGATTAAACCACAAAGAGGAGTTAAAAGGAAGTGTTCCAACTGCAGCTCAGAAACTCAAAATACGGAAATAACATATACCGAAATAGTACTCGCTTGCGATAGCTTCACCATAACTTTTCACTCATCAACCAAAAGGAATAGAAGAAGCAGATATATCACATTACAAAGCAGGGGGTTCAATTTGATCTGGACCAAGAGACGGCATATAAGTTAGATGGTTTATTTAAATTAATTGATTATCGTTTGGAACTTTGAAAACATTAAACTTTGCCGATTATTACAACGAGTGGCTGTTGCATTTCATAAACTTACCAAAAGATTGTGATGTAATATCAACGTTGGAAAACCTACTACAAACATCTTCTCAGCACTTTGAAAGCATAGAATATATGTATAAGATTTTGGCGCACAACAAATGAAAATTATTTAAAGACATAGAATCAATCCGACAGTGTAATGGTTAAGATCGCCAACGATACAGTAGAACGGTTAGTACAAAGAAAAGCACGATTGGAGCAATACATTATAAAAATACAACGATTAAAATTAGCAATTAAAAGATATCAACATGCTAAAAAGTGCTACCAACTTTTTTTCTAAACTGTGTATCAATAAACAAGTGTTGTATTTGCTTTAGTCAGTATAAATTACATTTAATGACACATATAACACCCAGGGAACTACAGTCGATGTGGGATACGCTTCCATCGCATTTTCAAGAAGATGAAGATATAGCCGCCTGTCTCCCATGTTACAAACATTACAATCTACCAACTGATGTGGATCATATTGATGGACCCCCACCACCCCGATATAAATGT
This sequence comes from Phosphuga atrata, assembly GCA_944588485.1. Taxonomy (NCBI): domain Eukaryota; kingdom Metazoa; phylum Arthropoda; class Insecta; order Coleoptera; family Silphidae; genus Phosphuga; species Phosphuga atrata. Next base: position 54,206,724 of record OX155892.1, read on the forward strand.
TATAAATGTATTGATGAAAAAAGATTTTGTAATCTGCAATGATGTTTTAACAATTATAATAAAAAAATAATTTAACAATGTATATCGTTTTTCTTATCCATTTTATTCCGTTTCAGGATAGAGGTAAAATAAAACCAATTTATTAGTAGAATAAAAATACTTATTTATAAGCATAACACTATTTCACAATATGTACATATTTTTTAAAGTACATTAGTTTCATCGATCCAACTATTCTGTGAATTATCGAAACCTAGCCATTTCATATACACTTTCAATTCTCGACAATTGATGCTAATTAAGAAGATTATCGAGAAATATTACTCGATTATGTCGGCTTCTCTTAAAGCGTTTTCGATAGTTTGAATCTCATAATCCTTGAATTTGTTTCCAAATTGTTTCGACTTTTTTAACAATCATAATCGTTCAACCAACTCGTTAGGATCATTCCATTCAATAAACGGATTGTCGACTTCCCGTTTGCAATTTTTTCATTGAGGTAAGGTATGTTCCCTTCGAAATCATAGTCTGTGAAAACACATTCTTCATCTTCTTCTCTCTTATTAATGCAATTTCTTGGAAATCCTGCAGGGGTATTCTGTTTAGATGTTTGAGAATTACTAATATCAAATTGATGTTCCCACAAATCCAGGTAATTTAACAACTTTTTAAAGGAGTCAGCTACCATTGAGACGTTTATTCCCACCATTTATTTGGTCATTGCATATATAATGATTTTTGGGTACACCTGCATCAATATCTTCAGCTACACTTTTATCTAAACTACTTTCTTCCATTAATTCATTGTATATAACATGATTTTCAGGTACTTTCGCTTCCACTTTCTTTACTTTACTTTCCAACAAACTGTCATCCTTTTTTGATTGCTTCACTCGTTGTACTTTCTTTAATATTATATCTCTAAATTCTCTCGATTTGTCATTTTCAATTACTAAATCATTATTATCAATTATTTTGATACGCTTTTCTTTTTGGATTATCTCGTCATTTGACAAATTTTTAAATGTGGCTTCATTAAGAGTGTCTTGCGATTGTTCTTCGAGATCCACCAGTTTACTCATCTTAGTTGCATAATGTTTAGTCGACATATGGCGATTATATATATATATATATATATATATATATATATATATATATATATATAATAATCACGACGAGAAAATATTTTTGCACAATACTCGCATACAAAGTCTTTGTTGTGACCTCTTTCATGTCTGCGTAAGTTTTGAGTAAATGAATATTGTTTAGTACACTCGTTACATTTAAACATGATATATTCTGACAAACATCCAGTACTAAAGTTATTAACAATCAAGTTTGCTGCTATTTACACCGAATGATTTAATAGATAGAGAAGAATAAAAAGTGGATGTAAAATGGATGCAGGTGGATAGAAAGTGGATGGAAAGTGGATGTAAAGTACATGCAAGTGGATGGAAAGTGCATGTAAAGTGGATGCAGAGTGGATGTAAAGTGGATGCAAGTGGATGGAAAGTGGATGAAAAGTGGATGGAAAGTGGATGGAAAGTGGATGGAAAGTGGATGCAAGTGGATGGAAAGTGGATGGAAATTGGATGCAAGCGGATGGAAAGTGGATGCAGGTGGATGCAAAATGGATGGAATGTGGATGTAAAGTGGATGGAAAGTAGATGGAAAGTGGATGCAAGTGGATGGAAAGTGGATGTAAAGTGGATGGAAAGTGGATGCAAGTGGATGAAGAGTGGATGGAAAGTAGATGCAGGTCGATGGAAAGTGGATGTAAAGTGGATGCAAGTGGATGGAAAGTAGATGTAAAGTGGATGGAAAGTGGATGGAAAGTGGATGGAGAGTGGATGTAAAGTGGATTTAAAGTGAATGCAAGTGGATGGAAAGTGGATGTAAAGTGGATGGAAAGTGGATGCAGGTGGATGGAAAGTGGATGCAAGTAGATGGAAACTGAGAATGAACGTTTGTAAAATAATGAAAACTCCACATAAAATTTATGTTTTTTTAAATTCCAATAATAATACATTTAAATTAACTTCAATACATTTAAATACGTATATAAACATTCAACATTTCTTACGTGACACCGCATGTTACCATGCATGCTTCGTTTTAATTATATTTGGGCAATCGAAAAATTCATCATCATCATCTTCTAAATTTATAACAATATATTCAATACAATGTAAGTAAGAATTGAAAATAGAATCTATTAGCAACTTCTTCGAATACCCTTTTACAAAAATAATATTAAAACTATCTGACTAAAACTAGCTGACTAATACCGAATGTGAAACTTTAAAATATTATGAAACAGATTTGACGATAAATTTCAACCGCTGTATTTAAGTACGTGATAGTAATCCTCCAACCATCGAACTTGTGTCTTATCTGATGCGTTAAAAGATCTTAATGGAGCGCGCTTCAGTCTTAACCTCCCGTAACCTACCCAACTAATCTAATGCTAACCTACCCTAATGTTAACCACACTAACCTATGCAAATGAGATTAAAGACAATGTAGATACCTACCTATTCAAAACATCAGCACCATTAAGATCTTTTAACGCATCAGATAAAAAACAAGTTCGATGGTTGGAGGATTACTATCACGTACTTAAATACAGCGCTGGAAATTTATCGTCAAATCTGTTTCAAAATATTTTAAAGTTTCACATTCGGTATTCAGATAGTTTTAATATTATTTTTGTGATAGGGTATTCGAAGAAGTTGCTATTAGATTCTATTTTCAATTCTTACTTACATTGTAGTGAATATATTGTTATAAATTTAGAAGATGACGATTATGAATTTTTCGATTGCCTCAATTTAATTAAAAAGAAGCATACTTGTTTAAATCATATTAACGAATACCCTCTGTGTAGCATAAGAAATGTTGAATGTTTTAATAAGTATTTAAATGTAATGAAGTAAATTTTCTCGTAGCTTCTTTCTTGTAATAAAACCATAAATTTTATGTGGATTTTTCATTTTTTTACAACCCTTCATTCTCACTTTCAATCTACTTGCATCTACTTTCCATCCACCTGCATCCACTTTCCATCCACTTGCATCCACTTTACATCCACTTTACATCCTCTTTACATACACTCTCCATCCACTTTCCTCCACTTTACAAACACTTTACATCCACTTGCATCCACACGGGCGTAGTGGTGGGAGGTCGAGGTCAAGGTCAGAGGCCGGGAGGCAGCGCCAGAACATAGGATCCTTCCCTACTGACCGAAGAAGAAAAGTGTATCGGAGCGATTTGTAGAATACTGCATTGGAGAGTAGACTGCTTATGGAGTTGGTTCCTGCGTGATCTGAAGTGAAATTTCAATGGGAGCAAATGGTCACGGAAGAGGACATCGAGAAGATTTTAGCGGAGTCACGCCCATTATTAAAAATTGTGTTAAAAGTGGTAATTTAGATAATTGTCAATAACCATTTTTTTTTAGAAATAAAAAGAGTTAATTTGTTTCATGAGTTAAGTTCACAAGTAATGTTAAACACAATGTTGTGTATGTAGTATGTAATAATGTAATTGTATTTTGTATAACTGTATTTTATTCTATCTTATAATTGTATATTATTATATATATATATATATATATATATATATATATATATATATATATATATATATATATATATATATATTATATATATATATATATATATATATAAGCGTACACGAGATGTAAATTATTGATTGTCATTCTAGATCTTCCTCCGCTAGGGGCGCTGAAATCGACTAGTACTGTGCTTAACACTCTCTCTCGTTGTAAATACGTCCTTAGAGGTTCAAGCGATTTGGCTGTCTCCTAACTCTCTTGCTACTACGTGGTGCCATCTCTGTGGATGCAGGTATAACTTCCACAATAACGCAATGAACTCTCAGGGTCTATCGGTTTCGGTACCAGTTGAACTTCTATAGGTATTTTTATTGTTTCCGCAACTAGCGACTTCGTTGTCTCCTGTACAGATGATGTATCATTCATCTGTACAGGGCTAGGCTCCACAACTGACTCCACATTGTGATAGCTTCGAGACGGTATAGCTTCCGGTTGCTTTGTGTTGTAAAGGTAGGTCATGTCCGGGATGTCTCCCTTACATGATGTCTTTATGATTTGATCCACATGTCTTTGGTGTTTCCTGCCCTCAACCTCTACCTCATAATGTAATCTTCCTTTTCTGTTTTTTATATTTACGAATTTCCATTTATTGCTGTCATACATTCTTATCTGTACGCTGTCTCCATTTTTTAATTCTTTAAATACTTTAATTTCTTCATTCTTGTACTCATTTGCTGGTGGTCTCTTTGCCAAATCAATCCTTGTTCTATACAGTCTTTTGAACATCATCTCAGCTGGGCTCAACCCCGTTGTACTATTGGGTGTTTTCCTGTGCATAATCAGGAATTTCTGTAATTTATCTTTTAGTGATACTTCATTTTCCATAGATTTTTTTTGATTTTTAAAAGTTTGTACATATCTCTCAGCTTTGCCATTCGTCGCTGGATGAAAAGGTGCTGTGAACTTAGCATGGATTCCGTTTTCTTTCAGAAATCTTTGCATTTCCTCTGATCTGAACTGTCTTCCATTATCAGAGACTTGTATGATTGGTAGGCCAAATGTTGTATATATATTTTGTAATATGTTAATAGTAGCTGTAGGTGTTATAGATGTAGTGGGTATGAGTTCTAACCACTTTGTATATGCATCCACATCAGGAAGTATTGGTTCATAAACGGTCAGGCATAGTCAATATGAATACGACTCCATGGTTCTTTTGGGTACTCCCATATATGTAATGAAACTTTTGTATGGTTCTTCTGCATTAAACAACACTCTTTGCATTTCTTTACCATCTGTTGTCTGCATCAATATTTTTCCACCACACATAACTTTTTGCTAGTCCTTAACAATTCCCGTATGGGCAGTGTGAAGTTCTGCTAAAATCGTTGTCTGCTAAAATCGTAGTTTCTTAGGTATTACTATTCTTATTCCATAAAATATACAGTTGTCTTGTAAGGAAAATTGATGAAGTCTTTTAGAATCTTCTTTGCCTGATTGGATGTCTACGTATAACTTTCGTAGTTCTGTGTCTTTCCTCGTAGCTTCTTTAATTTCTTGTAATGTTATTGGCATTTCAGCTATTTGATTTAAGCAGAATGCATTATCATCTGTACAATTGTCTGGGCTGGTATTAGAGGATTTTTGTAATCTTGAAAACTAGTCTGCATTTGCATGTTCGTAAGTCTTACGTATCTTTATTTCATAGTCAAAACCTGCTAGAAAATTAGCATAGTGTACTAGTCTTATAGCTGTAGTTGCTGGTGTAGCTTTCTCTGGATGTAGTATTCTGTCCAATAGTTGGTTATCTATAATCAGGGTAATTTTTCTTCCATAACAGTAATGAAAGAATTTTTCTAGTCCCCATATTACTGCTGCTGCTTCTTTATCTAGTTGGCTGTAGCCTTTTTCAGCTTTTGTTAGGGATCTTGATGCAAATGCTATTCGTCTTTCTGTCTTGTCTGGCATAATGTACGGCTCCATATCCGGTAGGAGATGCATTTGTAGCTAATGTAACAAGTAAGTTTTTATGAAATAGTGTAAGTACCTTTTCTCCACAAATTTAATCTTTTAACTCTTGAAAAATGTTCTGACATTCTTTTGACCATTTGAATTTGGTGTCTTTCTGTAGTAGCTTGTAGACTGGATTAAGCTTTGATGCCAAGTTGGGTAGGAATTGTTGATAATAATTTATCATTCCAAGAAAAGTGCGGAGAGGTGATACATCTGTTGGACGTGGACTGTTCTTTATGTCCCTTACTTTCTCATCTGTGGGATGTAATCGTTTTTCATTTATTGTGTGTCCCAGACAATTAATAGATTTTTGGAAAAATTGACATTTCTTCTTATTTTGGCGAAATCAACATTTTTGTAATTTCTGAAATATCATTCTAATTCATTGTAATAATTGTATATATGTTTTTCCTTGTACGGCGATGTCATCAAAGAAACATGCTGTACCTTCCATTCCCTGTAGGGTTTGGTCCATATATCTTTGCCAAACATTTGGTGCAATCTTCACTCTAAACATCAATCTTTTTACCCTGTAGGTCCCCTTGTATATACTATCAAATTTTGAAAAACATTACTGCACCTGAAACTCCTGTATCGAAATCAGTTGAAGAACTGGTAAAAGTGTTAAGTAATCATATTTCACCAGAGCCCGGGGAAGTAGCACAGAAACACAAGTTCTGCCTCAGAGCTCAACAAGAATGCGAAAGCATCGCTAATTATGTGGCTGCATTGAAAGAAATTGGTGGAAAATGTAACTTTACCTGTAACAATTATAAGAATTCAACTTTTGGGGCACACCTCAGAGTACAGTTTAGTAGAGGTCTGCGAAATACGGAAATTAAGGAAAGGTTAATACATGAATCGTCCAAAACCCAATTTGAGGATATTATGAAAATAGCTATGGCTATAGAAACTTCAAAATCTGAAACTAAATAAATGGGACAAGAAATACAAATAAATGAAATATCAGTAAATAAATATAATAAACTTGGGTTTTTAGTGCGAATGGTACAGGACTCCCTCTTTTAATTTGAATATAGCTTGATAATCATTTATTTTCCCAATCTCTTCTGAAAATAATTCTTTATATTCTTCAAGTAATTTCTGTAATTTTTCTTTGAATTCGTCTTCTGTAATATCATTTTCTTCTTTACTAATAGGATTTATATCAAATTGGATTTTGATTTCTTATCCATTCTCTTCCAACAACCGAGTCAACTTTTCATCTATTACAAAAATTCTTCAGTGTATTTCTTTAATTTTATATTTAATATTTAGATAAGCTGTTCCAATGGGTTGTATTGTTTCACCAGTGTAAGTTCTTAATTTAACTAATGTTCTTCTTAGTTTCAGGTTTCCGATGTTATTTTTGAAATATTCTTTAGAACATGTAGTAACTGCAGCTCTGGTATCCAATTCCAAGGTAAGGGCTTTTTCATTTAATTGTAGTGTAATATTGATTGTATCTGTACTATTCTCCATAGGTATTTTATGTATTTCATATATTTCTTCCTTATTTTCAGATCCTAAAGATTCTCTTTCAAGCTGTAGCTGTTTCTGGTCTTTGAAGCAAAACGACTGTAGATGTCCTCTTATTTTGCATTTCTTGCAATATAATTTATGCTTGAGTCGACACTGAATTGCTTTATGGTTATTGTTTCCACATTAAAAACAATTTATTTTTCCTTTCTCTGTATCATTTGTATTTCTAGTTTTTGTATTGTATTTATTTACTGATATTTTATTTATTTGTATTTCTTGTCCCATTTCTTTAGTTTCAGATTTTGAAGTTTCTATAGCCATAGCTATTTTGATAATATCCTCAAATTTGGTTTTGGACGATTTATGTAGTAACCTTTCCTTAATTTCCGTATTTCGCAGACCTCTAATAAACTGTACTCTGAGGTATGCCTCAAAATTTGAATTCTTATAATTGTTGAGCTCTGAGGCAGAACTTGTGTTGCTGTGCTACTTCCCCGGACTCTGGTGAAATATGATTATTTAACACTTTTACCAGCTCTTCAAATGATTTGGATTCAGGAGTTTCAGGTGCAGTAATGTTTTTCAAAATTTGATAGTACATGCAAGGAGACCTACAGGGTAAAAATATTGATGTTTGGAGTGAAGATTGCACCAAATGTTTGTTAGATATTTGGTAAAATTGAAACGTATACACAAAACACAGGTTATGTCTGACCACGCGATTTCTTGTGAGTTCGTATTTTTCACTTTCACTTTACTCCACTTCCTCGTCGCCAATTCTGTTGTGTAGGTAGTATGTAATAATGTAATTGTATTTTGTATAACTGTATTTTATTCTATCTTATAATTGTATATTATTATATAAAGGAGCGCTGTCCAACTTAGCTAAGGCAGCGGGCCATTTTTTCTTTAGCAAATATTTTGCGGGCCGAAAAGGATAGGTAAATGAAAAGTCAGTTCATGTCAACTCAAATTTATTTTATTTATACGAAAAAAATAAAGTCAAAGATAATAACTTTTTTCCACAATAAAATTTATATTTTTGCATAATAAATATTGCGTTATATTTAGTGTTAAAATGAAATATCACATAGTAACGAACAAAACAATGTTATTCTTAAAAATAATACATAACAAGAAATAATAAAAACACAATAAAATTAGAATATTATCAAGCCTAAGCTATTTAATGGGAGCATTGTGGCCGTAGTTGTTGGGCAACAATTTCTATTATGCCCATATCAATATTTGTTGTGGCAACTCTAGTTATATTTTCAAGAGTGGAGTCTTGCAAGCTGTTTCTAAATTTTGATTTTATATATTTCATATCAGAGAATGTAGGCTCACAGATATACGTACTTCTGAACATAGAAATGATTTGAAGTGCAAAATCCGTTTATCCATTTTTGGATATTTTTCTTTATCCAAATGTTTGAACACATGTATTCCATTTGCTCCACTAGATGCAATGAATGGGTCAGCCTGAAGGTCGCATAATTGAAGACATCGGTGCAAAAAGGAGGCAGCTCCATTTTAGCATTTTTTTTTTCAGGAGAAACAAAAAACTGTTTTACTACGAATTCTTTTAATTTATATGTTTTATTCTTATGTAGGCTTAAACACTAGTACCTAATACATAATATACTAACAAACTACGCTTTTTGGAAATTAGATTGAATAACAATATCAAAAAGAAAACGTTGAAGCTGCCCCCTTATTGCACCGAAGAGTAAAAAAAAATTCAAACACAAATTTCAATGAGATTTATTAACAAAATGTTATCAAAAGTAATAAATAAACAAAAACTAATCATCCGTAAAGTTATCTTCTTCTGGCTGAGTAGGTTCTTCTTCTCCTTGACCCTTCAGCCGATCATAAAACCACATACAGTCAGAAGGCACATATTTCTTTGCAAGTTCTTTCACTTGTAGGTATTTAGGGCGCTTAAGTGGTAACAGTCTAGAGTATAGGAGTAATGTAGAAGGAGGTAAGGTCAAAGTTACGCCATGTTTCTGAAGAGTAAATAAGTCCTTAAGGAAGGCACTGGCCGAACTGCTGCATTCCACGCCTTTTTCTGTGTACTCCATTACACGATAAGAACATATACCAAATTTCTGTTTTCTTTGGTTTAACACGTACTTTTTAAAAGTCCAGTTGAAATGACCACTGAAGTTTAAAATTATTTCTTGGGAAACTGGAACCACTATAAATTTGCGGCATGTATTTTTTACCATTGCAACCCATTCTTCTGGCAATACGATCCTCTCCCGTTTCCTTTTCTCCTTTTCGATCAATCCGAAGCTCCGATCACAAGGCAGGAAACTATGTCCTGGTTCTGAATATCTGTGTATAATTTTAGCAAATCTATTAGTATTTGCAAGTGTGTAAAGACACTGAGCTAAGACTTGGTTTTTATTTTGTGAACTGCAGTTATCAGAATACAGGTATAATTTTGTCACTGTTGATGGTACAAAATTTTCAAGAAAATAATGTAAAAACCTTACTACATCATTAGCTCCTTTCTTGGCTATGGTTTCATCGTACATAAAAAAGTACGATTTCCCCAAACTGGCTGCAAAGACACAAAAGTTGTATTCCCACAGTTGCCGTTTATAAAAAACATCTCCACTAGGTACGTGGGGAAGAGGCATATTCTGTTGAAAATCAAAAGCTATCAGCTCCACCTCATCTTTGTTCTCCGAAATTTCAGCAGTATCTTCTTTCATTTTTTGTGTAAAAATAGTTTGCTTTTTTCTCATGTACTTGTTTTTCAGTTATTAGATTCCTTTTTACTTCTTAATTCTTTTCCGCTGATATGAGGTTGTCCTGTCTATCGCAAGTCTGGCCTGTGTCCGACCGTGGCTTTCCAAATGAGTAGTTATAATTTGAAATAAAGTACCGATTAAAATAATCGTATGAAACTTGAGGCTTTACTTTTTTATCGTTCAGGATGGCAACGTATATATCGGGTTCGTACTTTTGAAGATAAAGCCTATGCATTTTTTGCATATTTAGTTCAGGTGACATATAAAACTTATTTTCATTTTTAGTGCGGCTATAGTGTGACGATCTTTTTGGAAATGACTGTATATGTGAATCAATTTGATGTAATACATCCTCACGTATCATATTAGGGCGATTGGTGTGTTTTCACGCATATCTTTGGGTGCCGGAATGTTATCTTTCAAGTGCTTCATAAGAAGTTCTACTCTTTTCTTACTAACACCATATAATGAACAAAAAGCATTTTTACAAACCCTGGTTACAGTTGTGCCGATTTGTATAGTATATTCATAGGAACAAGAACGTTTTCGTCCTCCACCCAATTTAGGTCTAGATCTGGCAACCTTTTTTATAACTATTTGTCCTCCTAGAAATATGTCCTGTTTCTCTTTGATGGCAATATTATTAAAGATTGTCAAAATATCTTGCTTAGCAGTGCCGTTTATTTTTGTGAAACATTTGAATTTACAGTTACAGTTTTTGCCAGTTTTTCTTTCACCTTTCAGACATTTATTTTTGTTTTTAATGCCAATGTAAGATTTTTCTTCAGCTTTTCTTTTCTTAGCAATATTTCTGTTCCACTTACTTTCATCTATTGCTCGTTTCTTGCCAACTTGTTTTTTTTACAACTGTGTGTTTCTGTTCAACACTTTCAGAATCACTTTGGACCAGCGATGAAATTTCAGCACTTGATTTAAACACAGAAAAGCGTCCAACACTAGGTCCAGGGTCATCTTGAGAAAAATAAGGATCTCTGTCCGAATCGTCAAATTGTTCGCTTGAACTATTGGTAGCCGACATATTATTCGATAATCTACTAAACATAACGGTAACGTCTTCCATATTGCATGTGTTGCATCCAAGCGGCTAAAGTATGAACTATTCATTCCGTGCAAAAACGAGGTAGCTCCGGAGCTGTCTCCTTTTTGCACCGAATGTAATAAGGAGGCATCTATATATTCATTATATTTCCCTTACGAGTTAACGAAGCTACTTCGTTTTTGCACCAATTGATAGAGCGTAAATTACCTTATAGCGATTAAAAACGAAAAATCGTAAATATATGGAGCTGCCTCCTTTTTGCACCGATGTCTTCAATTCCATTTTATATTTAGGTTCAACGGAGGTAATATTGAAATTGAATGGATCACTGAATAAACCAATACTCATCTTTAAATCATCAAATTGAGAAAATCTTCTATTAAAATCTTCAATTAGCATATCTTCAAACATCCCTTTGCAACGTTCAAAGTGAACTAAATTATTTTTCTACAAATTTAACTTCCACAATTTTAATTTACTTCTGAATCCTGTTACATGTTTATAAACACAACGCACATCTTGATCTTTTTCTTGCAAGCATTTATTCAAAATATTTAAATAATTTGTAATGTCTGTTAGGAAAGCAAGTTAACAAAGAAAATTTTTATCACCTAAATTTGATGTCAAATCTTCATCGATGCCAACTTCCGTTAAAAAACATGAATTTCTTTTCGAAGTGTAAAAAATCACTTCAGGCATTTTCCCGTACTTAACCAGAGAATATTAGTATGTAAAATCAAATCACCATACTTAGCTTGCAGTTCGTCCAAAAAAGTTTTAAATTTTCCATGTGTAAGAGAACGATTTCCGCCACAAATTAAATTTGTTATTTTGCAAACCTTGTCCATTACGTCTTTTAGTTTTAGTGAAAGACACCTAATGCCTTCTGATGGACAATACAATGGAACATTCGACAATTTATTCCTTCTTTTTGTCCTGCGAGCCCAATATTGTTGCCCGTCATAGCTCTGGCGCCGTCAGTTACAATAGCAGGTGCACTTGTCAAATCCGCCATACGGAGCACATTTTAATGCGTTATAAATATCGTCACCTTTTGTTGTTCCGTGTAATGATTGTAATTTTAAAAGTTCTTCTGAACAATCATAGTTTTTATTTACGGTTCTTATAAAAATAAGCATTTGACTTGTATCGGAAATGTCTGTAGTTTCGTCCAATTCTATGGGAAAATAGCAGCAATTATTGATTAGGTTTTGTATTTATTTATTATGTATTTATTATGTATACTGATCTTGTTTACACGTCGGCTTACAGTTTGATGAGAAAGAGAAACTGTTTTTTTTTTGCCATTTCGTTATTATTAAAAAGGCCGAAAAAGGCTTTGCAATTTCTAAGCAAACTTTAAACGATGCAGCTACTTATGCTTCTTGAGAATTTGTTACTTGGGTACAATAATTCGTTTGATAGTTCTGCTGTTTTTCCAACTTTTTTACAAATGTTATTCTCCCGTGAGTCTCCCGTGCACGAATAATACTTTTTTCCATGCACTGATTGGTAATGGCGCTTTAAGTTGTATTCTTTGCACACATCTACAGTCTGCAAACATTCCAAATACTCTTGCTTGCCCTTGTTAAGAATAAATAAATAATCAACCTCCCATCGCTCTTGAAATTCTCGATTTTTAGTTTCAATCTTTCTTTTCTTAGAAGCATTCATAATTAAGGATTGTTTCAATTAACGAATAAATATAAAATTGAATTAATTGTATTTTATTGCATTTCACAGAATGGCAAATAAAAATAACCCACGGTAGATGTAAACATAAAAGTCCGTTAACTACTTTTGGACAAGATAAGCGGCTCTCGGCAACAGTGATACCAGAATACAGCCGCGTTCAATCCCCACCGCTCCTTCTGCTACCACGTAAACTCGTGTGACGGACATAAGCGGACATTGCGCAAACATTGGTGATTGAAGAACATTGACATTGGTGGTTGAAGAGAGCGCGTAAACAGATTCACTTGCATAAAGCTTGGATTAATGTTATCGAATGACCATAAAACAACCATATTTATTCATCATTGGCATATTTGTAATTCTTGTTGAAGACGGTTGAATTATAACTATTGTCTAAAAATCTCATCTATTTTTTAAATTCTATATTTTAAATGTATACAGATATTTATTTTAAATTTGAAGTAAATTTTGCCATAATTCGCGGTCCGCCATTTTGACAGCGTTGATATAAAGCATATATATATCTGAGCGTACACGAGATGTAAATTATTTATGGTCATTCTAGATCTTCCTCCGCTAGGGGCGCTGACGTCGACTAGTTCTGTGCTTAACACACAAGAAACCTAAATAATTTTTAATAAATTTAAACTCATATTAAATATTGTCCTTCAAACAGCATATTTCTTTCATCTTATAAATAGTTAATGTGAAAAGTTTACAGTAGGCCGATTTCTATGCAGACAAATGTGTATGTTGAGTTACGAACGGATTTAAACTAATCTCGAAAATTGGACTGTGTACATTTGTATTAATTCGAATTCAATAGAATTTTGAAAATCGCCCCAATTTGCCTTCCCAGACGTTAATAAAAACATAATTGACAATAAATTTGTGAAAACATATTATAAGACAAGTTTTTTTTACCTTGTTCCGGATTTGGCATAAAATGCTTTTATCTTGGCGACATAATCCTTGACATCTTGAGCGTTTTCAAAAATCTCCGGTCTTATAGGTCTTGCACTCAGCTGAATATCTTGAGCCATACATACGACAATAAATAATACCACAGTGATTACCAATATCCTCCAAGTTGACATATTTATCTAAAAATATGATATTATTAATATTTTCCTGAAATAACAACATCATGTAAATCTTTATTTATATAAATTATTATAAATGTATTATATATATATATATATATATATATATATATATATATATATATATATATATATATATATATATAAATGTTATTTAA
>OX155892.1:54225582-54271355 GCA_944588485.1 Phosphuga atrata
TGTCTAGTCTTGTCTGTCTAGTCTTGTCTGTCTAGTCTTGTCTGTCTAGTCTTGTCTGTCTAGTCTTGTCTGTCTAGTCTTGTCTGTCTAGTCTTGTCTGTCTAGTCTTGTCTGTCTAGTCTTGTCTGTCTAGTCTTGTCTGTCTAGTCTTGTCTGTCTAGTCTTGTCTGTCTAGTCTTGTCTGTCTAGTCTTGTCTGTCTAGTCTTGTCTGTCTAGTCTTGTCTGTCTAGTCTTGTCTGTCTAGTCTTGTCTGTCTAGTCTTGTCTGTCTAGTCTTGTCTGTCTAGTCTTGTCTGTCTAGTCTTGTCTGTCTAGTCTTGTCTGTCTAGTCTTGTCTGTCTAGTCTTGTCTGTCTAGTCTTGTCTGTCTAGTCTTGTCTGTCTAGTCTTGTCTGTCTAGTCTTGTCTGTCTAGTCTTGTCTGTCTAGTCTTGTCTGTCTAGTCTTGTCTGTCTAGTCTTGTCTGTCTAGTCTTGTCTGTCTAGTCTTGTCTGTCTAGTCTTGTCTGTCTAGTCTTGTCTGTCTAGTCTTGTCTGTCTAGTCTTGTCTGTCTAGTCTTGTCTGTCTAGTCTTGTCTGTCTAGTCTTGTCTGTCTAGTCTTGTCTGTCTAGTCTTGTCTGTCTAGTCTTGTCTGTCTAGTCTTGTCTGTCTAGTCTTGTCTGTCTAGTCTTGTCTGTCTAGTCTTGTCTGTCTAGTCTTGTCTGTCTAGTCTTGTCTGTCTAGTCTTGTCTGTCTAGTCTTGTCTGTCTAGTCTTGTCTGTCTAGTCTTGTCTGTCTAGTCTTGTCTGTCTAGTCTTGTCTGTCTAGTCTTGTCTGTCTAGTCTTGTCTGTCTAGTCTTGTCTGTCTAGTCTTGTCTGTCTAGTCTTGTCTGTCTAGTCTTGTCTGTCTAGTCTTGTCTGTCTAGTCTTGTCTGTCTAGTCTTGTCTGTCTAGTCTTGTCTGTCTAGTCTTGTCTGTCTAGTCTTGTCTGTCTAGTCTTGTCTGTCTAGTCTTGTCTGTCTAGTCTTGTCTGTCTAGTCTTGTCTGTCTAGTCTTGTCTGTCTAGTCTTGTCTGTCTAGTCTTGTCTGTCTAGTCTTGTCTGTCTAGTCTTGTCTGTCTAGTCTTGTCTGTCTAGTCTTGTCTGTCTAGTCTTGTCTGTCTAGTCTTGTCTGTCTAGTCTTGTCTGTCTAGTCTTGTCTGTCTAGTCTTGTCTGTCTAGTCTTGTCTGTCTAGTCTTGTCTGTCTAGTCTTGTCTGTCTAGTCTTGTCTGTCTAGTCTTGTCTGTCTAGTCTTGTCTGTCTAGTCTTGTCTGTCTAGTCTTGTCTGTCTAGTCTTGTCTGTCTAGTCTTGTCTGTCTAGTCTTGTCTGTCTAGTCTTGTCTGTCTAGTCTTGTCTGTCTAGTCTTGTCTGTCTAGTCTTGTCTGTCTAGTCTTGTCTGTCTAGTCTTGTCTGTCTAGTCTTGTCTGTCTAGTCTTGTCTGTCTAGTCTTGTCTGTCTAGTCTTGTCTGTCTAGTCTTGTCTGTCTAGTCTTGTCTGTCTAGTCTTGTCTGTCTAGTCTTGTCTGTCTAGTCTTGTCTGTCTAGTCTTGTCTGTCTAGTCTTGTCTGTCTAGTCTTGTCTGTCTAGTCTTGTCTGTCTAGTCTTGTCTGTCTAGTCTTGTCTGTCTAGTCTTGTCTGTCTAGTCTTGTCTGTCTAGTCTTGTCTGTCTAGTCTTGTCTGTCTAGTCTTGTCTGTCTAGTCTTGTCTGTCTAGTCTTGTCTGTCTAGTCTTGTCTGTCTAGTCTTGTCTGTCTAGTCTTGTCTGTCTAGTCTTGTCTGTCTAGTCTTGTCTGTCTAGTCTTGTCTGTCTAGTCTTGTCTGTCTAGTCTTGTCTGTCTAGTCTTGTCTGTCTAGTCTTGTCTGTCTAGTCTTGTCTGTCTAGTCTTGTCTGTCTAGTCTTGTCTGTCTAGTCTTGTCTGTCTAGTCTTGTCTGTCTAGTCTTGTCTGTCTAGTCTTGTCTGTAGTCTAGTCTTGTCTGTCTAGTCTTGTCTGTCTAGTCTTGTCTGTCTAGTCTTGTCTGTCTAGTCTTGTCTGTCTAGTCTTGTCTGTCTAGTCTTGTCTGTCTAGTCTTGTCTGTCTAGTCTTGTCTGTCTAGTCTTGTCTGTCTAGTCTTGTCTGTCTAGTCTTGTCTGTCTAGTCTTGTCTGTCTAGTCTTGTCTGTCTAGTCTTGTCTGTCTAGTCTTGTCTGTCTAGTCTTGTCTGTCTAGTCTTGTCTGTCTAGTCTTGTCTGTCTAGTCTTGTCTGTCTAGTCTTGTCTGTCTAGTCTTGTCTGTCTAGTCTTGTCTGTCTAGTCTTGTCTGTCTAGTCTTGTCTGTCTAGTCTTGTCTGTCTAGTCTTGTCTGTCTAGTCTTGTCTGTCTAGTCTTGTCTGTCTAGTCTTGTCTGTCTAGTCTTGTCTGTCTAGTCTTGTCTGTCTAGTCTTGTCTGTCTAGTCTTGTCTGTCTAGTCTTGTCTGTCTAGTCTTGTCTGTCTAGTCTTGTCTGTCTAGTCTTGTCTGTCTAGTCTTGTCTGTCTAGTCTTGTCTGTCTAGTCTTGTCTGTCTAGTCTTGTCTGTCTAGTCTTGTCTGTCTAGTCTTGTCTGTCTAGTCTTGTCTGTCTAGTCTTGTCTGTCTAGTCTTGTCTGTCTAGTCTTGTCTGTCTAGTCTTGTCTGTCTAGTCTTGTCTGTCTAGTCTTGTCTGTCTAGTCTTGTCTGTCTAGTCTTGTCTGTCTAGTCTTGTCTGTCTAGTCTTGTCTGTCTAGTCTTGTCTGTCTAGTCTTGTCTGTCTAGTCTTGTCTGTCTAGTCTTGTCTGTCTAGTCTTGTCTGTCTAGTCTTGTCTGTCTAGTCTTGTCTGTCTAGTCTTGTCTGTCTAGTCTTGTCTGTCTAGTCTTGTCTGTCTAGTCTTGTCTGTCTAGTCTTGTCTGTCTAGTCTTGTCTGTCTAGTCTTGTCTGTCTAGTCTTGTCTGTCTAGTCTTGTCTGTCTAGTCTTGTCTGTCTAGTCTTGTCTGTCTAGTCTTGTCTGTCTAGTCTTGTCTGTCTAGTCTTGTCTGTCTAGTCTTGTCTGTCTAGTCTTGTCTGTCTAGTCTTGTCTGTCTAGTCTTGTCTGTCTAGTCTTGTCTGTCTTGTCTTGTCTGTCTAGTCTTGTCTGTCTAGTCTTGTCTGTCTAGTCTTGTCTGTCTAGTCTTGTCTGTCTAGTCTTGTCTGTCTAGTCTTGTCTGTCTAGTCTTGTCTGTCTAGTCCTATCTGTCTAGTCTTGTCTGTCAAGTCTTATCTGTCTAGTCTTGTCCGTCTAGTCTTATCTGTCTAGTCTTGTCTCTCTAGTCTTGTCTGTCTAGTCTTGTCTGTTTAGTATTGTCTGTCTAATCTTGTCTGTCTAGTCTTGTCTGTCTAGTCTTGTCTGTCTAGTCTTGTCTGTCTAGTCTTGTCTGTCTAGTCTTGTCTGTCTAGTCTTGTCTGTCTAGTCTTTGTCTGTCTAGTCTCTTGTCTGTCTAGTCTTGTCTGTCTAGTCTTGTCTGTCTAGTCTTGTCTGTCTAGTCTTGTCTGTCTAGTCTTGTCTGTCTAGTCTTGTCTGTCTAGTCTTGTCTGTCTAGTCTTGTCTGTCTAGTCTTGTCTGTCTAGTCTTGTCTGTCTAGTCTTGTCTGTCTAGTCTTGTCTGTCTAGTCTTGTCTGTCTGTCTTGTCTGTCTAGTCTTGTCTGTCTAGTCTTGTCTGTCTAGTCTTGTCTGTCTAGTCTTGTCTTGTCGGTCTTGTCTGTCTAGTCTTGTCTGTCTAGTCTTGTCTGTCTAGTCTTGTCTGTCTAGTCTTGTCTGTCTAGTCTTGTCTTGTCTGTCTAGTCTGTCTAGTCTTGTCTGTCTAGTCTTGTCTGTCTAGTCTTGTCTGTCTAGTCTTGTCTGTCTAGTCTTGTCTGTCTAGTCTTGTCTGTCTAGTCTTGTCTGTCTAGTCTTGTCTGTCTAGTCTTGTCTGTCTAGTCTTGTCTGTCTAGTCTTGTCTGTCTAGTCTTGTCTGTCTAGTCTTGTCTGTCTAGTCTTGTCTGTCTAGTCTTGTCTGTCTAGTCTTGTCTGTCTAGTCTTGTCTGTCTAGTCTTGTCTGTCTAGTCTTGTCTGTCTAGTCTTGTCTGTCTAGTCTTGTCTGTCTAGTCTTGTCTGTCTAGTCTTGTCTGTCTAGTCTTGTCTGTCTAGTCTTGTCTCTGTCTAGTCTTGTCTGTCTAGTCTTGTCTGTCTAGTCTTGTCTGTCTAGTCTTGTCTGTCTAGTCTTGTCTGTCTAGTCTTGTCTGTCTAGTCTTGTCTGTCTAGTCTTGTCTGTCTAGTCTTGTCTGTCTAGTCTTGTCTGTCTAGTCTTGTCTGTCTAGTCTTGTCTGTCTAGTCTTGTCTGTCTAGTCTTGTCTGTCTAGTCTTGTCTGTCTAGTCTTGTCTGTCTAGTCTTGTCTGTCTAGTCTTGTCTGTCTAGTCTTGTCTGTCTAGTCTTGTCTGTCTAGTCTTGTCTGTCTAGTCTTGTCTGTCTAGTCTTGTCTGTCTAGTCTTGTCTGTCTAGTCTTGTCTGTCTAGTCTTGTCTGTCTAGTCTTGTCTGTCTAGTCTTGTCTGTCTAGTCTTGTCTGTCTAGTCTTGTCTGTCTAGTCTTGTCTGTCTAGTCTTGTCTGTCTAGTCTTGTCTGTCTAGTCTTGTCTGTCTAGTCTTGTCTGTCTTGTCTGTCTAGTCTTGTCTGTCTAGTCTTGTCTGTCTGTCTAGTCTTGTCTGTCTAGTCTTGTCTGTCTAGTCTTGTCTGTCTAGTCTTGTCTGTCTAGTCTTGTCTGTCTAGTCTTGTCTGTCTAGTCTTGTCTGTCTAGTCTTGTCTGTCTAGTCTTGTCTGTCTAGTCTTGTCTGTCTAGTCTTGTCTGTCTAGTCTTGTCTGTCTAGTCTTGTCTGTCTAGTCTTGTCTGTCTAGTCTTGTCTGTCTAGTCTTGTCTGTCTAGTCTTGTCTGTCTAGTCTTGTCTGTCTAGTCTTGTCTGTCTAGTCTTGTCTGTCTAGTCTTGTCTGTCTAGTCTTGTCTGTCTAGTCTTGTCTGTCTAGTCTTGTCTGTCTAGTCTTGTCTGTCTAGTCTTGTCTGTCTAGTCTTGTCTGTCTAGTCTTGTCTGTCTAGTCTTGTCTGTCTAGTCTTGTCTGTCTAGTCTTGTCTGTCTAGTCTTGTCTGTCTAGTCTTGTCTGTCTAGTCTTGTCTGTCTAGTCTTGTCTGTCTAGTCTTGTCTGTCTAGTCTTGTCTGTCTAGTCTTGTCTGTCTAGTCTTGTCTGTCTAGTCTTGTCTGTCTAGTCTTGTCTGTCTAGTCTTGTCTGTCTAGTCTTGTCTGTCTAGTCTTGTCTGTCTAGTCTTGTCTGTCTAGTCTTGTCTGTCTAGTCTTGTCTGTCTAGTCTTGTCTGTCTAGTCTTGTCTGTCTAGTCTTGTCTGTCTAGTCTTGTCTGTCTAGTCTTGTCTGTCTAGTCTTGTCTGTCTAGTCTTGTCTGTCTAGTCTTGTCTGTCTAGTCTTGTCTGTCTAGTCTTGTCTGTCTAGTCTTGTCTGTCTAGTCTTGTCTGTCTAGTCTTGTCTGTCTAGTCTTGTCTGTCTAGTCTTGTCTGTCTAGTCTTGTCTGTCTAGTCTTGTCTGTCTAGTCTTGTCTGTCTAGTCTTGTCTGTCTAGTCTTGTCTGTCTAGTCTTGTCTGTCTAGTCTTGTCTGTCTAGTCTTGTCTGTCTAGTCTTGTCTGTCTAGTCTTGTCTGTCTAGTCTTGTCTGTCTAGTCTTGTCTGTCTAGTCTTGTCTGTCTAGTCTTGTCTGTCTAGTCTTGTCTGTCTAGTCTTGTCTGTCTAGTCTTGTCTGTCTAGTCTTGTCTGTCTAGTCTTGTCTGTCTAGTCTTGTCTGTCTAGTCTTGTCTGTCTAGTCTTGTCTGTCTAGTCTTGTCTGTCTAGTCTTGTCTGTCTAGTCTTGTCTGTCTAGTCTTGTCTGTCTAGTCTTGTCTGTCTAGTCTTGTCTGTCTAGTCTTGTCTGTCTAGTCTTGTCTGTCTAGTCTTGTCTGTCTAGTCTTGTCTGTCTAGTCTTGTCTGTCTAGTCTTGTCTGTCTAGTCTTGTCTGTCTAGTCTTGTCTGTCTAGTCTTGTCTGTCTAGTCTTGTCTGTCTAGTCTTGTCTGTCTAGTCTTGTCTGTCTAGTCTTGTCTGTCTAGTCTTGTCTGTCTAGTCTTGTCTGTCTAGTCTTGTCTGTCTAGTCTTGTCTGTCTAGTCTTGTCTGTCTAGTCTTGTCTGTCTAGTCTTGTCTGTCTAGTCTTGTCTGTCTAGTCTTGTCTGTCTAGTCTTGTCTGTCTAGTCTTGTCTGTCTAGTCTTGTCTGTCTAGTCTTGTCTGTCTAGTCTTGTCTGTCTAGTCTTGTCTGTCTAGTCTTGTCTGTCTAGTCTTGTCTGTCTAGTCTTGTCTGTCTAGTCTTGTCTGTCTAGTCTTGTCTGTCTAGTCTTGTCTGTCTAGTCTTGTCTGTCTAGTCTTGTCTGTCTAGTCTTGTCTGTCTAGTCTTGTCTGTCTAGTCTTGTCTGTCTAGTCTTGTCTGTCTAGTCTTGTCTGTCTAGTCTTGTCTGTCTAGTCTTGTCTGTCTAGTCTTGTCTGTCTAGTCTTGTCTGTCTAGTCTTGTCTGTCTAGTCTTGTCTGTCTAGTCTTGTCTGTCTAGTCTTGTCTGTCTAGTCTTGTCTGTCTAGTCTTGTCTGTCTAGTCTTGTCTGTCTAGTCTTGTCTGTCTAGTCTTGTCTGTCTAGTCTTGTCTGTCTAGTCTTGTCTGTCTAGTCTTGTCTGTCTAGTCTTGTCTGTCTAGTCTTGTCTGTCTAGTCTTGTCTGTCTAGTCTTGTCTGTCTAGTCTTGTCTGTCTAGTCTTGTCTGTCTAGTCTTGTCTGTCTAGTCTTGTCTGTCTAGTCTTGTCTGTCTAGTCTTGTCTGTCTAGTCTTGTCTGTCTAGTCTTGTCTGTCTAGTCTTGTCTGTCTAGTCTTGTCTGTCTAGTCTTGTCTGTCTAGTCTTGTCTGTCTAGTCTTGTCTGTCTAGTCTTGTCTGTCTAGTCTTGTCTGTCTAGTCTTGTCTGTCTAGTCTTGTCTGTCTAGTCTTGTCTGTCTAGTCTTGTCTGTCTAGTCTTGTCTGTCTAGTCTTGTCTGTCTAGTCTTGTCTGTCTAGTCTTGTCTGTCTAGTCTTGTCTGTCTAGTCTTGTCTGTCTAGTCTTGTCTGTCTAGTCTTGTCTGTCTAGTCTTGTCTGTCTAGTCTTGTCTGTCTAGTCTTGTCTGTCTAGTCTTGTCTGTCTAGTCTTGTCTGTCTAGTCTTGTCTGTCTAGTCTTGTCTGTCTAGTCTTGTCTGTCTAGTCTTGTCTGTCTAGTCTTGTCTGTCTAGTCTTGTCTGTCTAGTCTTGTCTGTCTAGTCTTGTCTGTCTAGTCTTGTCTGTCTAGTCTTGTCTGTCTAGTCTTGTCTGTCTAGTCTTGTCTGTCTAGTCTTGTCTGTCTAGTCTTGTCTGTCTAGTCTTGTCTGTCTAGTCTTGTCTGTCTAGTCTTGTCTGTCTAGTCTTGTCTGTCTAGTCTTGTCTGTCTAGTCTTGTCTGTCTAGTCTTGTCTGTCTAGTCTTGTCTGTCTAGTCTTGTCTGTCTAGTCTTGTCTGTCTAGTCTTGTCTGTCTAGTCTTGTCTGTCTAGTCTTGTCTGTCTAGTCTTGTCTGTCTAGTCTTGTCTGTCTAGTCTTGTCTGTCTAGTCTTGTCTGTCTAGTCTTGTCTGTCTAGTCTTGTCTGTCTAGTCTTGTCTGTCTAGTCTTGTCTGTCTAGTCTTGTCTGTCTAGTCTTGTCTGTCTAGTCTTGTCTGTCTAGTCTTGTCTGTCTAGTCTTGTCTGTCTAGTCTTGTCTGTCTAGTCTTGTCTGTCTAGTCTTGTCTGTCTAGTCTTGTCTGTCTAGTCTTGTCTGTCTAGTCTTGTCTGTCTAGTCTTGTCTGTCTAGTCTTGTCTGTCTAGTCTTGTCTGTCTAGTCTTGTCTGTCTAGTCTTGTCTGTCTAGTCTTGTCTGTCTAGTCTTGTCTGTCTAGTCTTGTCTGTCTAGTCTTGTCTGTCTAGTCTTGTCTGTCTAGTCTTGTCTGTCTAGTCTTGTCTGTCTAGTCTTGTCTGTCTAGTCTTGTCTGTCTAGTCTTGTCTGTCTAGTCTTGTCTGTCTAGTCTTGTCTGTCTAGTCTTGTCTGTCTAGTCTTGTCTGTCTAGTCTTGTCTGTCTAGTCTTGTCTGTCTAGTCTTGTCTGTCTAGTCTTGTCTGTCTAGTCTTGTCTGTCTAGTCTTGTCTGTCTAGTCTTGTCTGTCTAGTCTTGTCTGTCTAGTCTTGTCTGTCTAGTCTAGTCTGTCTAGTCTTGTCTGTCTAGTCTTGTCTGTCTAGTCTTGTCTGTCTAGTCTTGTCTGTCTAGTCTTGTCTGTCTAGTCTTGTCTGTCTAGTCTTGTCTGTCTAGTCTTGTCTGTCTAGTCTTATCTGTCTTGTGAGGACATGTGCTTGAGCATGATGAATGAATTGCTGATGAATGGCAGTTTCCCCAAAGAGTGGAAGAGAGCGAGACTGGTGATGATTGAAAAAGAGCGAAAGGAAGGAGAGGAAGCCAATTACAGGCCAATCTGCCTACTGAATGGGATAGCGAAGATGTTTGAGAGTATGATCGGAGCTAGGATAAATGAGGATCTCGAGAGGGTAGGGGGTCTTTCAGAGGAACAGTATGGGTTCAGAGGCGGCCGCACTACGGTGAACGCAATGATGCGTGTGATAGAGAGAGCAAGGTTAGCAAATACGGGTCCATGGCGTACCCGTAGCTACTGCGTGCTTGTAACCCTGGACGTGAAAAATGCCTTCAATTCGGTCCAATGGGGCGGAATCATGGAGGCTTTGGAACTAAAGGGGGTAGCTCCCTACCTTCGAAAGATGGTGGGGAGCTACTTGAATGATAGGGAGATAGTGACTGTGGAAGGTAAAATCTTTAAAATGAGTGCGGGTGTTCCACAGGGTTCGGTTCTTGGGCCGATACTGTGGAACATATTTTATGATGAGGTTTTGAGATTGAGGCTGCCAGACGGGGTTACACTCGTAGGGTACGCTGATGACTTAGCGGTGGTCGCTGTCGCAAGAACGGAAGAAAGTCTGAAAGCGATAATGAATGAGGCAATTGGTAGGATTGATCGGTGGATGGGGGAAAAAGGGCTTGCTCTGGCTCCCCACAAAACCGAGGCGGTCCTGCTAATTGGGAGAAGAAAGCTGCGTGAATTGACCGTGCGAATGGGGACAGTTGACGTACCGGCTCGGGAATCTGTAAGATACCTTGGGGTAGAGCTCCAGCGAAATCTCAGGGTGTCCGATCAGGTCACCCGGGTGGTGAGCAAGGCTACAGCATGTGTGAGAGCCCTTGGACGGCTGATGCCCAACATAGGTGGGCCGTTGGCCTCCAAGAGGAGGGTTATGAATGCGGTCGTGCACTCCATTCTCCTGTATGGGGTGCCGGCATGGATAAATGCGTTCAGGATTGAATGTTATAGAGCGAGACTGATGAGAGTGCAAAGGTGTATGCTGCTGCGTGTGTGCAGCGCATACAGGACTGTTTCTGGCGACGCCGTGGCGGTCGTTGCTGGAGTTATCCCGTTAGACCTTCTAGCGCATGAAAGGGTGAGAGTTTGGGGAGGTAATGACCCTAGAAATGAAAGGCAAAAAACAATGCGTGTATGGCAAGAGCTATGGCAGGGGTCGGAAAAGGGAGCCTGGACCAGGCAACTGATTCCGACTGTCGATGAATGGGTCAACCGTGGGCACGGGGAGGTGAATTATCACCTCACCCAGGCGCTTACGAGGCATGGATGCTTTGGGTCTTACCTGGTGCGCATCGGGAAACTGGTTGAGGCGCACTGTAGGTACTGTGGAGCGACTGAGGACACTGCGGAGCATACCATCTTCGAGTGTACGAGATGGGAGAGAATGAGGAGCGCCGCAGAATGCAAGGTGGGAGAGAATGTGAACAAGGAGAGTATGGTGAGAATCATGCTCCGCAGTGAGTATGAATGGGGCGTGCTGACTGGAATGATAGGTTATATAATGAGGAGAAAGGAGAAGCATGAAAGGGACGAGCGTAAGGCGGGTCGAGGGGTTGCTACGCGCGAGCCGAGCGTGCCATCGCCGGGCCCCCCTTAGTGCGAAGGGGGCGCACAAATTTATTGTAAACTCTGATGTGAGGGGGGGCACGGCGATTAACGACGCGCCCGGCACAACGAATGAATGGATGAATGCTTTGGATATGAAAGGGGGAGGAACGTGGTGAAGTTATGCCAAATTTTGGATTCCATCACGTTCTCTCTGGTTTTTTGACTGGGGGGTCTGAATGGTGGGGGTTTTTTAGTGGGTCGCCCCTTTTGGGGGGCAGCCCCACACTACCACTCGACACGGGTCGGGTGGTGTCTGTTTGCAGATTTTCACCTCCAGCACGTGCAAAAAAAAAAAAAAAAAAAAGTCTTGTCTGTCTAGTCTTGTCTGTCTAGTCTTGTCTGTCTAGTCTTGTCTGTCTAGTCTTGTCTGTCTAGTCTTGTCTGTCTAGTCTTGTCTGTCTAGTCTTGTCTGTCTAGTCTTGTCTGTCTAGTCTTGTCTGTCTAGTCTTGTCTGTCTAGTCTTGTCTGTCTAGTCTGTCTAGTCTTGTCTGTCTAGTCTTGTCTGTCTAGTCTTGTCTGTCTAGTCTTGTCTGTCTAGTCTTGTCTGTCTAGTCTTGTCTGTCTAGTCTTGTCTGTCTAGTCTTGTCTGTCTAGTCTTGTCTGTCTAGTCTTGTCTGTCTAGTCTTGTCTGTCTAGTCTTGTCTGTCTAGTCTTGTCTGTCTAGTCTTGTCTGTCTAGTCTTGTCTGTCTAGTCTTGTCTGTCTAGTCTTGTCTGTCTAGTCTTGTCTGTCTAGTCTTGTCTGTCTAGTCTTGTCTGTCTAGTCTTGTCTGTCTAGTCTTGTCTGTCTAGTCTTGTCTGTCTAGTCTTGTCTGTCTAGTCTTGTCTGTCTAGTCTTGTCTGTCTAGTCTTGTCTGTCTAGTCTTGTCTGTCTAGTCTTGTCTGTCTAGTCTTGTCTGTCTAGTCTTGTCTGTCTAGTCTTGTCTGTCTAGTCTTGTCTGTCTAGTCTTGTCTGTCTAGTCTTGTCTGTCTAGTCTTGTCTGTCTAGTCTTGTCTGTCTAGTCTTGTCTGTCTAGTCTTGTCTGTCTAGTCTTGTCTGTCTAGTCTTGTCTGTCTAGTCTTGTCTGTCTAGTCTTGTCTGTCTAGTCTTGTCTGTCTAGTCTTGTCTGTCTAGTCTTGTCTGTCTAGTCTTGTCTGTCTAGTCTTGTCTGTCTAGTCTTGTCTGTCTAGTCTTGTCTGTCTAGTCTTGTCTGTCTAGTCTTGTCTGTCTAGTCTTGTCTGTCTAGTCTTGTCTGTCTAGTCTTGTCTGTCTAGTCTTGTCTGTCTAGTCTTGTCTGTCTAGTCTTGTCTGTCTAGTCTTGTCTGTCTAGTCTTGTCTGTCTAGTCTTGTCTGTCTAGTCTTGTCTGTCTAGTCTTGTCTGTCTAGTCTTGTCTGTCTAGTCTTGTCTGTCTAGTCTTGTCTGTCTAGTCTTGTCTGTCTAGTCTTGTCTGTCTAGTCTTGTCTGTCTAGTCTTGTCTGTCTAGTCTTGTCTGTCTAGTCTTGTCTGTCTAGTCTTGTCTGTCTAGTCTTGTCTGTCTAGTCTTGTCTGTCTAGTCTTGTCTGTCTAGTCTTGTCTGTCTAGTCTTGTCTGTCTAGTCTTGTCTGTCTAGTCTTGTCTGTCTAGTCTTGTCTGTCTAGTCTTGTCTGTCTAGTCTTGTCTGTCTAGTCTTGTCTGTCTAGTCTTGTCTGTCTAGTCTTGTCTGTCTAGTCTTGTCTGTCTAGTCTTGTCTGTCTAGTCTTGTCTGTCTAGTCTTGTCTGTCTAGTCTTGTCTGTCTAGTCTTGTCTGTCTAGTCTTGTCTGTCTAGTCTTGTCTGTCTAGTCTTGTCTGTCTAGTCTTGTCTGTCTAGTCTTGTCTGTCTAGTCTTGTCTGTCTAGTCTTGTCTGTCTAGTCTTGTCTGTCTAGTCTTGTCTGTCTAGTCTTGTCTGTCTAGTCTTGTCTGTCTAGTCTTGTCTGTCTAGTCTTGTCTGTCTAGTCTTGTCTGTCTAGTCTTGTCTGTCTAGTCTTGTCTGTCTAGTCTTGTCTGTCTAGTCTTGTCTGTCTAGTCTTGTCTGTCTAGTCTTGTCTGTCTAGTCTTGTCTGTCTAGTCTTGTCTGTCTAGTCTTGTCTGTCTAGTCTTGTCTGTCTAGTCTTGTCTGTCTAGTCTTGTCTGTCTAGTCTTGTCTGTCTAGTCTTGTCTGTCTAGTCTTGTCTGTCTAGTCTTGTCTGTCTAGTCTTGTCTGTCTAGTCTTGTCTGTCTAGTCTTGTCTGTCTAGTCTTGTCTGTCTAGTCTTGTCTGTCTAGTCTTGTCTGTCTAGTCTTGTCTGTCTAGTCTTGTCTGTCTAGTCTTGTCTGTCTAGTCTTGTCTGTCTAGTCTTGTCTGTCTAGTCTTGTCTGTCTAGTCTTGTCTGTCTAGTCTTGTCTGTCTAGTCTTGTCTGTCTAGTCTTGTCTGTCTAGTCTTGTCTGTCTAGTCTTGTCTGTCTAGTCTTGTCTGTCTAGTCTTGTCTGTCTAGTCTTGTCTGCCTAGTCTTGTCTGTCTAGTCTTGAATGTCTAGTCTTGTCTGTCTAGACTTGTCTGTCTAGTCTTGTCTGTCTAGTCTTGTCTGTCTAGTCTTGTCTGTCTAGTATTGTCTGTCTAGTCTTGTCTGTCTAGTCTTGTCTGTCTAGTCTTGTCTGTCTAGTCTTGTCTGTCTAGTCTTGTCTGTCTAGTCTTGTCTGTCTAGTCTTGTCTGTCTAGTCTTGTCTGTCTAGTCTTGTCTGTCTAGTCTTGTCTGTCTAGTCTTGTCTGTCTAGTCTTGTCTGTCTAGTCTTGTCTGTCTAGTCTTGTCTGTCTAGTCTTGTCTGTCTAGTCTTGTCTGTCTAGTCTTGTCTGTCTAGTCTTGTCTGTCTAGTCTTGTCTGTCTAGTCTTGTCTGTCTAGTCTTGTCTGTCTAGTCTTGTCTGTCTAGTCTTGTCTGTCTAGTCTTGTCTGTCTAGTCTTGTCTGTCTAGTCTTGTCTGTCTAGTCTTGTCTGTCTAGTCTTGTCTGTCTAGTCTTGTCTGTCTAGTCTTGTCTGTCTAGTCTTGAATGTCTAGTCTTGACTGTCTAGTCTTGTCTGTCTAGTCTTGTCTGTCTAGTCTTGTCTGTCTAGTCTTGTCTGTCTAGTCTTGTCTGTCTAGTATAGTCTGTCTAGTCTTGTCTGTCTAGTCTTGTCTGTCTAGTCTTGTCTGTCTAGTCTTGTCTGTCTAGTCTTGTCTGTCTAGTCTTGTCTGTCTAGTCTTGTCTGTCTAGTCTTGTCTGTCTAGTCTTGTCTGTCTAGTCTTGTCTGTCTAGTCTTGTCTGTCTAGTCTTGTCTGTCTAGTCTTGTCTGTCTAGTCTTGTCTGTCTAGTCTTGTCTGTCTAGTCTTGTCTGTCTAGTCTTGTCTGTCTAGTCTTGTCTGTCTAGTCTTGTCTGTCTAGTCTTGTCTGTCTAGTCTTGTCTGTCTAGTCTTGTCTGTCTAGTCTTGTCTGTCTAGTCTTGTCTGTCTAGTCTTGTCTGTCTAGTCTTGTCTGTCTAGTCAAATTCAAATTCAAATTCAAATTAAATTTATTTCAATATTCAAGCATATAATAATAATATATAAAAATATATACATATGTACAGCTAAAAGAAATATGTCAACACTCTATACGTTTACAATAAATTCACTTTCTACAATATAACTTTGCAATTTTTTATGCTCTGTAAAATTCTTCCATTGTATATGGTTCTATGTTTGTGAGGTATTTGTAGATTTGTTCTCTGTATGATTTACAAGACTTAATTTCCTTTAAATGTTTGGGCAACATATTATATAATTTGACACAGGTGTAATATGGTCCTTTTTGTGTAATAGTTAGATTATGGGCGGGCAAAATATAGGTCATTTCTTTCCTTCTGCTTTCACTCTTCCTGAAGTAATTTTTGTGTTTGAACAGAAAAATTAAACACTCATATATATATGTTGCCACTACAGTCAATATATTATTAGCTTTAAAGATTCCTCTGCATGACTGTTTAAAGTTCAGGTCGAAGATTATTCTGGTTGCTTGTTTTTGGAGTATGAAAATATCTAAAACATTTTTACAACTCCCCCAAAATATAATTCCAAATCTCATATGGGAGTAGAAATTCGAAAAGTATACAATTTTGAGTACTTCTGTATTAACACATTTTTTTAATATGCGTAGAGCATAAATAGTTCTGTTTAATTTTATAGCCAATTTATTAATATGGTTATGCCAATCTAAATTTTGGTCAAAATGTAATCCTAATAGGGTTACTTCATTCTTTATTTCAAATTCTCTGTCCTGAAAAATCGGAATTTTCTGTGGATAACAAAATTGTGATCTTTTTGTTCTGAATATGATTACATTAGTTTTGTTTTCGTTTATAGTCAGTTTGTTTTTTTGGAACCATTCTTTAATTTTGCTTATTGCTGCATTAGATTTTGTTGCTATATCATCAATTGCTTTGCAAGCTATTAGTAGGGTGGTATCATCTGCGTAATTTACTATTCTAGTTGATTCGTTTAAGGACAGATGTAAATCGTTGATATAGATTGTAAAAAGCAGTGGTCCCAAAATACTTCCCTGTGGTATCCCTAATCTGATGTCTGTAATGTTGGATTTCGTAAAGCCATATCTAGAATTTGGTAGTTTAGTCTGTTGTGTTCTCCCTGTGAGGTATGATCTAAACAGGTCCAAAGCAGTCCCTCTTACTCCATATTTCTCTAATTTTTCAAAGAGAATGTGATGGTCAACCGTATCATATGCTTTTGATAAATCGATTAAGATACCACAAGGTATTTCTTGCCTATCTAGTATTTCTAAAACGTTATTTATGAATACGAAGCATGCCGTCTCTATACTTTTCCCTTCAATATAGCCATGTTGTGTTTCACTTAATAGCCTGTATTTATTTAAAAAACATATAGTTCTATTGGCTATTACTTTCTCAAAAATTTTTGAAAAGGAGGACAATATTGAGATAGGTCTATAGTTCTCCAATAGATTTTTGTCTCCTTTTTTAAATATCGGTGTTATTATCGAATGCTTGAGCTTGTTTGGAAAAGTACCACATTGTATTGTTTTATTTATAATATATATCAAGGGTTCATTAATTTCTGGGAATACATTACATATTAGATTTAATGTGATCTCATCGACGCCAGCACATTTCTTATTTTTAAATTTAGTTACTATGTTGAAGATTTCTTCAGGAGTAACCGGTTCCATAAATATAGAGTTACTGTTTTGTGGAATTTCATCACTATATAATGTGTTTGGAATTCTTTTTGATAATTCAATTGGATTCTTTGTATAATAATTATTTAATTTATTAGCAATCTCAATGATTGGTCCTGATGGAAAGATTAATTCTTTCTCTCTTTTTTCATTTAAGTTTACGATTTGCGTCACAACGCTCCAAGTTGCTTTCATTTTGTTTTCAGAAAATCTTATTTGATTTTCCAGATGCTTTCGTTTATTTTTTTGTAGTAGAATGTTAAAAATTATACGTGCTTTATTATGTTCTTTTTTATACCTGTCATTGCTATGCGATAATATTTGCATAATTTCCATGTATTTTCGGAATCGTGTTAGGTATGGGTCTTTGTATTTGAGTTTATTTTTACATATTTTCCTGCACTTGATATGAGGAAAACTGCTATTAAAGAGAAGTAAGAATGTATTCATAAAGAAATTCCATTGCATATTGATATCGCTATCTTCTGCTAAATAAATATGGAACCACGATTCCTCTTGCAGGTCTTGTCTGTCTAGTCTTGTCTGTCTAGTCTTGTCTGTCTAGTCTTGTCTGTCTAGTCTTGTCTGTCTAGTCTTGTCTGTCTAGTCTTGTCTGTCTAGTCTTGAATGTCTAGTCTTGACTGTCTAGTCTTGTCTGTCTAGTCTTGTCTGTCTAGTCTTGTCTGTCTAGTCTTGTCTGTCTAGTCTTGTCTGTCTAGTCTTGTCTGTCTAGTCTTGAATGTCTAGTCTTGACTGTCTAGTCTTGTCTGTCTAGTCTTGTCTGTCTAGTCTTGTCTGTCTAGTCTTGTCTGTCTAGTCTTGTCTGTCTAGTCTTGTCTGTCTAGTCTTGTCTGTCTAGTCTTGTCTGTCTAGTCTTGTCTGTCTAGTCTTGTCTGTCTAGTCTTGTCTGTCTAGTCTTGTCTGTCTAGTATAGTCTGTCTAGTCTTGTCTGTCTAGTCTTGTCTGTCTAGTCTTGTCTGTCTAGTCTTGTCTGTCTAGTCTTGTCTGTCTAGTCTTGTCTGTCTAGTCTTGTCTGTCTAGTCTTGTCTGTATAGTCTTGTCTGTCTAGTCTTGTCTGTCTAGTCTTGTCTGTCTAGTCTTGTCTGTCTAGTCTTGTCTGTCTAGTCTTGTCTGTCTAGTCTTGTCTGTCTAGTCTTGAATGTCTAGTCTTGACTGTCTAGTCTTGTCTGTCTAGTCTTGTCTGTCTAGTCTTGTCTGTCTAGTCTTGTCTGTCTAGTCTTGTCTGTCTAGTCTTGTCTGTCTAGTCTTGAATGTCTAGTCTTGACTGTCTAGTCTTGTCTGTCTAGTCTTGTCTGTCTAGTCTTGTCTGTCTAGTCTTGTCTGTCTAGTCTTGTCTGTCTAGTCTTGTCTGTCTAGTCTTGTCTGTCTAGTCTTGTCTGTCTAGTCTTGTCTGTCTAGTCTTGTCTGTCTAGTCTTGTCTGTCTAGTATAGTCTGTCTAGTCTTGTCTGTCTAGTCTTGTCTGTCTAGTCTTGTCTGTCTAGTCTTGTCTGTCTAGTCTTGTCTGTCTAGTCTTGTCTGTCTAGTCTTGTCTGTCTAGTCTTGTCTGTCTAGTCTTGTCTGTCTAGTCTTGAATGTCTAGTCTTGACTGTCTAGTCTTGTCTGTCTAGTCTTGTCTGTCTAGTCTTGTCTGTCTAGTCTTGTCTGTCTAGTCTTGTCTGTCTAGTCTTGTCTGTCTAGTCTTGAATGTCTAGTCTTGACTGTCTAGTCTTGTCTGTCTAGTCTTGTCTGTCTAGTCTTGTCTGTCTAGTCTTGTCTGTCTAGTCTTGTCTGTCTAGTCTTGTCTGTCTAGTCTTGTCTGTCTAGTCTTGTCTGTCTAGTCTTGTCTGTCTAGTCTTGTCTGTCTAGTCTTGTCTGTCTAGTCTTGTCTGTCTAGTCTTGTCTGTCTAGTATAGTCTGTCTAGTCTTGTCTGTCTAGTCTTGTCTGTCTAGTCTTGTCTGTCTAGTCTTGTCTGTCTAGTCTTGTCTGTCTAGTCTTGTCTGTCTAGTCTTGTCTGTCTAGTCTTGTCTGTCTAGTCTTGTCTGTCTAGTCTTGTCTGTCTAGTCTTGTCTGTCTAGTCTTGTCTGTCTAGTCTTGTCTGTCTAGTCTTGTCTGTCTAGTCTTGTCTGTCTAGTCTTGTCTGTCTAGTCTTGTCTGTCTAGTCTTGTCTGTCTAGTCTTGTCTGTCTAGTCTTGTCTGTCTAGTCTTGTCTGTCTAGTCTTGTCTGTCTAGTCTTGTCTGTCTAGTCTTGTCTGTCTAGTCTTGTCTGTCTAGTCTTGTCTGTCTAGTCTTGTCTGTCTAGTCTTGTCTGTCTAGTCTTGTCTGTCTAGTCTTGTCTGTCTAGTCTTGTCTGTCTAGTCTTGTCTGTCTAGTCTTGTCTGTCTAGTCTTGTCTGTCTAGTCTTGTCTGTCTAGTCTTGTCTGTCTAGTCTTGTCTGTCTAGTCTTGTCTGTCTAGTCTTGTCTGTCTAGTCTTGTCTGTCTAGTCTTGTCTGTCTAGTCTTGTCTGTCTAGTCTTGTCTGTCTAGTCTTGTCTGTCTAGTCTTGTCTGTCTAGTCTTGTCTGTCTAGACTTGTCTGTCTTTTTTTTTTTGGGGACGTAGTGGCAGCACGCTACCAACAAGTGGCCCCCCTGGAACTGCAGATCGCCACCCTGGGACCGCTTTCGCATTACTTCGGGGTGGTGTCCGTATCTAGCCGTTTCCTTACGTCCCCCGTACTCTCGCGAGATTAGGGGTTCAGGGGCTCGTCTTCCTGTGTTTCATTTAATTTCTCCGCTTCTCTTTTCTTTTCCATAATACCTCGTATGTAAGTTTTCACCTGAGACCAATTTTGCTCGCTTTGCAGCATTGCAGGCACCAGTCCTTCTACATCCAGTCTAACTCCTAATGACTCTTCAAGCTGGATTTTTTCATTCTCGTTGTTTGGGCATTCAAAAATTGTATGATATGCGTCATCATGCCTGTGACCACACAGCAAGCAGTTCGCTTTCTCCCTTTTCTTGAACCTCTCTAGGTATGCCATGAAACCACCGTGTCCGGAAAAGGCTTGTGTAAGATCATAGCACATTTGACCATGTGCTCTTTCACACCACTCTCTCACGTTTGGTATCAATCTGTGTGTCCAACGCCCCACTGTGTCCGATTCCCATCTTGCTTGCCATCTGTCCATTAGTTTTTCCCGTGTTGCAGTTTTTGCTATCAGCTTTCTTGTTTTGCTTTTGTCCATTCTACACTCCCTATATATTTCTTCTCTCTCCCGGACCAAGAGGTCAATCGGCGGAATGCTAGCTAATACCAGGGCAGCTCCAACAGAAATTGTTCTATATGCGCAGATGACGCGTATCGCTCATATTCTTTGAACTGCAATCAATTTTTTTTTCATCGTCGTCCACTCCATAGCAGCAGCCCATATCTCCGCACCATATAGTAATTTTGAGTTTACGGTGCTGATAAGGAGCCTCCTTTTAATCTCCTTGGGGCCACCGATGTTCGGCATCAATCGTGACATCGATGTAGCTGTTGTCAGAGCCTTTTCAGTGGCCATGGCTATATGTTCAGTATACCTTAATCGGTCGTCGATTTGCACTCCCAGGTACCTTACTGATCTACTCCATGCAATTTTGTTTCCGTGTATTTCCAGATTTGGTGGTACGAATTTTCGCTTCCTTGTAATGAGCACCGCTTCGGTCTTGTTTATCGCTAATTCCAATCCGTTGTTCTTAAACCACCTGCTTGCCCTTCTCAAAGTCTCGTTCAACATTAGTTCAAGTGTGTTTGTCTTCCTTGCAGTTACTACCACAGCCGCATCATCCGCAAAACCCACAATACTTGAAGCCTCCGGTAGTTCTAGATTGAGTAGTCCATCGTACATGATATTCCATAGAAATGGTCCCAAGACGGATCCCTGTGGAACACCCGCCGTTACTTCATAAAATTTAGGTCCTTTTTCGGTGTTGTATATTAGGATTCTATCAGACAAATAGCTTTTGATTATCTGTATCAAATATTTAGGTGTTTCCTTTTTTTCCAACGCTTCGATTATTTTGTCCCACCTTGCTGTATTGAAAGCGTTTTTTATGTCAAGGGTGACCACTGCGCAGAATCCTTTTTTTTCCAGGGACCACTGTTGATTTCTTTTGCGGCCTTGACAACAGTAGATATTGCGTCGATTGTCGATAGCCCCTTTCGGAAGCCATACTGTCTCGGAGACAGCGTTTGGTTTATGTTCGATTCGAGTCTTATCTTCAATAGTCTTTCGTAAAGTTTTCCTGCTGTATCCAGGAGACTAATTGGTCTATATGATGACGGCTCGTCCAGGGGTTTATTTCCCTTCCTAAGAAGTACCAAACGCTGTCTCTTCCACCGCCTCGGAAAGGATCCTGCACGAAGACAACAATTAAACGTTTCTAACAGTAGTTCTGGCCACACTTTCACTACCGCCAGTAATACCTCATTAGGAATATTATCGAGACCAGGCGATTTTCCTATTTTCAACCATTTTGATGCTTCCTTCAATTCCTCGATTTTGAAGTCCTCTTCCGGACCTGTGGTGAGATATGGTGGTCGTGGCCGGTCTGGTCGCTTTTCATGTTTTGGGAAGAGTGTCTGTATTATTTGTTCTATGCGTTTTGGGCATAATATACCTGGGATCTGTGGCCTAGCTGAAATTTTTTTATTCACTATCTTGAAAGGCAGTCCCCAGGGATCGTCGTCTATTTCCCTAATAAGTTCTAGCCAACACTCTTTCTTGCTCCGTTTGATTGCGTTTCTTAGCTGCTTCTTGGATTCCTTATATGTGTTAACCGCTGATTGATTTTCGATTTTTCCTCTAGTTCGCTGTTCCCTCCTACGGTCTCTTAGACACTTCTTTCTCAGATTTGCAATCTCCTGCGTCCACCAATATACTGGGTTACGTCCTCTTTTAGAATTTCTGCACCTGGGCATGGCCGCATCACAGGCTGATGTGACGGATTTCGTCATATATTCGACCAAATCTTCTTCGTCTTGGGTCCTAACGATTTGTTGCAGTTCGTTTTTCTCTTTTTCTTTTTCAAGGAATGCGTGAAGCCGTTCTGAGTCAAGTTTCTTCAACTGCCATCCTTGGTATGACGCTTCCCGGTGTTGTTTTATTTGCGAATATGTTGTTTCTCTTGTTCTAATAGTGAACTCTATGTACTGATGGTCGCTGAGTGTTAATTCTTCCAGTGTTCTCCAGTTCAAGACTCTGGCGGCAACCCCACAGGTGGAGAATGTTATGTCTATTACCGAACCTGTATCACCTCGGCGGAAAGTGAAGGCTTTTCCTTCATTTAGGATTGTCAGGTCTAATCCCCCGATCATTTCAGCAAGTGTCTCTCCTCTTCTGTCCAATCTGCGAGATCCCCATTCTGGCGATTTACAATTGAAATCTCCAGCTATGAGTAGTTCGCATCTTGCCCCATGAAGACTACTTTCAAGTTTGTCTAATTGAATGACAAATTCCTCGTACTGGGTATTTGGAGAGAAGTAACAACTGTAAATACGAATACCTCCAATATCTACCCAAACGTAGTTTTCTGCCTGTTCATATGCCTCTCTTACTTGCAGGTTCGAATTGAGAACTGCGATTGACGCCTTGCCGTTCAGATCCTGGAACCATGATCCGAACCCAAATTCTGGCTTGTGATACTGCTCACTAATAAGCAACACATCTGCCTTTCTCTCCATGGCTGTTTGTATGAGAATATCTTGCGCTTCTCTGCCCCTACCTAAATTAATTTGTAAGCACCTCATAATTTTTGGCTTTCCTCAGTTCCTTTTGGAACGCCTCACAGTTCCTGCTACCCAGTATATGCTGAGTAGACTGGCCAGTTCTATTGCAGACCACACAGAACGCTTCGCCTTTGCAACTCCTTGCAAAATGTCCCACCTTTCCGCATATTCGGCAACATTTTGAATTGTCTGGTCCCTTACAATCGCTTGCTATGTGTCCGAAACCTAAGCATCTATAGCATTTAGGTATTTCAAAATTTTGTCTTACACGGCACCGAGCCCAGCCAATTTTAATCCTTCCCTCCTTTAATACTGCAGCTGCGGCCCTTGGAGACATCGTTAATATGGCTATTTGTGTTTCACCGTATCCTTTTCGAAGGCTCCTCACTATAACAGACTCTGGATCTGTTTCGCCTACGACGGCTTTAATCGAAGTAATCACATCATCCGCTTCTGTGGTACAATCTAAGTCCCTCAAAACTAGGGTAGTGCTCCTCTCCATTTTACGAACTACTGCTTCTTCTCCGAAGGTCGTGGCCAATGTACCTCTCAATTTCTCTGCTCCATCGCTTCCTCCTTTAATTTCAATTAGGAGATCACCCGCGCATGTCTGTCTTATTCCCGAAACTACCACACCTAGTTCATCTGGATTCACCGAACTTTTCATACTCTTAACAGCATCAATGTAGGACAGCGTCTTCGTGCGTACCGCAACCGCGTCAGTGCGTATTCGCCTTTTTTGTTTAGATTTTTGATTTTCCAGTACGCTGTTCTTTTTTTCCGCTACCCGCTCCTTTCTAGTTCTTACTTTAACCCAATCCTTCTTCATTTTCCCTTCTGTTTCTTCATCATCCGTCTCTTCATCCGTTCCAGTTCTGCTGATGCCCTTTGTGTCCTCTATTGAGAGTTGACTTTCCACAAGCAAAACACTGCTCGGTTAGTTTCTCGTGATGATGATGGGGAGCTTGAGAAAACTTCCTTTTCAGCAAGAACCATCTCTTCTTTGCGATTTGAAGCCCTTGACTCCAAACTTCTTTTTTCCTCTTTTCTTGCTCTATTCAATGCGAGTTCCTCCCTGTATTCATTGACTTGGTGGTAATGAACTACTGCCTCCGTTATGGCATCTCGTATTGCTTTATAAATGTTCTTTGCATCCTTTACGATACCATAAATGACATTTATGTTTTCACCCAATTTCTCCATTGCCACCTTTTCTTCATTTTCCATCCGTTTAATATGATCTGGCGATTCATCGAGCATGTTGAGAATTAATAATATTTTTCCACTTATAACAACTTCGTTGTAATTTGAAATCTTTATGAAACATCACATAAAACCACAAACAGAAAGTTCCATTAGAGTTATAACTTTATTTATGCAGCGCAACATTTTTTACGTGTCCTATTAAATAGTTTAAAAAAAAAATTACGGCGCAGATGAATTAAAAAGTTACGGCAATGCAATTAATTAAACGGGAGTTTAATCACTTCTGACTATTAAAGAATCCTTGTCTGTCTAGTCTTGTCTGTCTAGTCTTGTCGATACCATAAATGACATTTATGTTTTCACCCAATTTCTCCATTGCCACCTTTTCTTCATTTTCCATCCGTTTAATATGATCTGGCGATTCATCGAGCATGTTGAGAATTAATAATATTTTTCCACTTATAATAACTTCGTTGTAATTTGAAATCTTTATGAAACATCACATAAAACCACAAACAGAAAGTTCCATTAGAGTTATAACTTTATTTATGCAGCGCAACATTTTTTACGTGTCCTATTAAATAGTTTTAAAAAAAAATTACGGCGCAGATGAATTAAAAAGTTACGGCAATGCAATTAATTAAACGGGAGTTTAATCACTTCTGACTATTAAAGATTATTTGTCTGTCTAGTCTTGTCTGTCTAGTCTTGTCTGTCTAGTCTTGTCTGTCTAGTCTTGTCTGTCTAGTCTTGTCTGTCTAGTCTTGTCTGTCTAGTCTTGTCTGTCTAGTCTTGTCTGTCTAGTCTTGTCTGTCTAGTCTTGTCTGTCTAGTCTTGTCTGTCTAGTCTTGTCTGTCTAGTCTTGTCTGTCTAGTCTTGTCTGTCTAGTCTTGTCTGTCTAGTCTTGTCTGTCTAGTCTTGTCTGTCTAGTCTTGTCTGTCTAGTCTTGTCTGTCTAGTCTTGTCTGTCTAGTCTTGTCTGTCTAGTCTTGTCTGTCTAGTCTTGTCTGTCTAGTCTTGTCTGTCTAGTCTTGTCTGTCTAGTCTTGTCTGTCTAGTCTTGTCTGTCTAGTCTTGTCTGTCTAGTCTTGTCTGTCTAGTCTTGTCTGTCTAGTCTTGTCTGTCTAGTCTTGTCTGTCTAGTCTTGTCTGTCTAGTCTTGTCTGTCTAGTCTTGTCTGTCTAGTCTTGTCTGTCTAGTCTTGTCTGTCTAGTCTTGTCTGTCTAGTCTTGTCTGTCTAGTCTTGTCTGTCTAGTCTTGTCTGTCTAGTCTTGTCTGTCTAGTCTTGTCTGTCTAGTCTTGTCTGTCTAGTCTTGTCTGTCTAGTCTTGTCTGTCTAGTCTTGTCTGTCTAGTCTTGTCTGTCTAGTCTTGTCTGTCTAGTCTTGTCTGTCTAGTCTTGTCTGTCTAGTCTTGTCTGTCTAGTCTTGTCTGTCTAGTCTTGTCTGTCTAGTCTTGTCTGTCTAGTCTTGTCTGTCTAGTCTTGTCTGTCTAGTCTTGTCTGTCTAGTCTTGTCTGTCTAGTCTTGTCTGTCTAGTCTTGTCTGTCTAGTCTTGTCTGTCTAGTCTTGTCTGTCTAGTCTTGTCTGTCTAGTCTTGTCTGTCTAGTCTTGTCTGTCTAGTCTTGTCTGTCTAGTCTTGTCTGTCTAGTCTTGTCTGTCTAGTCTTGTCTGTCTAGTCTTGTCTGTCTAGTCTTGTCTGTCTAGTCTTGTCTGTCTAGTCTTGTCTGTCTAGTCTTGTCTGTCTAGTCTTGTCTGTCTAGTCTTGTCTGTCTAGTCTTGTCTGTCTAGTCTTGTCTGTCTAGTCTTGTCTGTCTAGTCTTGTCTGTCTAGTCTTGTCTGTCTAGTCTTGTCTGTCTAGTCTTGTCTGTCTAGTCTTGTCTGTCTAGTCTTGTCTGTCTAGTCTTGTCTGTCTAGTCTTGTCTGTCTAGTCTTGTCTGTCTAGTCTTGTCTGTCTAGTCTTGTCTGTCTAGTCTTGTCTGTCTAGTCTTGTCTGTCTAGTCTTGTCTGTCTAGTCTTGTCTGTCTAGTCTTGTCTGTCTAGTCTTGTCTGTCTAGTCTTGTCTGTCTAGTCTTGTCTGTCTAGTCTTGTCTGTCTAGTCTTGTCTGTCTAGTCTTGTCTGTCTAGTCTTGTCTGTCTAGTCTTGTCTGTCTAGTCTTGTCTGTCTAGTCTTGTCTGTCTAGTCTTGTCTGTCTAGTCTTGTCTGTCTAGTCTTGTCTGTCTAGTCTTGTCTGTCTAGTCTTGTCTGTCTAGTCTTGTCTGTCTAGTCTTGTCTGTCTAGTCTTGTCTGTCTAGTCTTGTCTGTCTAGTCTTGTCTGTCTAGTCTTGTCTGTCTAGTCTTGTCTGTCTAGTCTTGTCTGTCTAGTCTTGTCTGTCTAGTCTTGTCTGTCTAGTCTTGTCTGTCTAGTCTTGTCTGTCTAGTCTTGTCTGTCTAGTCTTGTCTGTCTAGTCTTGTCTGTCTAGTCTTGTCTGTCTAGTCTTGTCTGTCTAGTCTTGTCTGTCTAGTCTTGTCTGTCTAGTCTTGTCTGTCTAGTCTTGTCTGTCTAGTCTTGTCTGTCTAGTCTTGTCTGTCTAGTCTTGTCTGTCTAGTCTTGTCTGTCTAGTCTTGTCTGTCTAGTCTTGTCTGTCTAGTCTTGTCTGTCTAGTCTTGTCTGTCTAGTCTTGTCTGTCTTGTCTGACGGACGGAGAAGGTCGCGCGGTGACGCGTAAAGTTCTTAGTGGCAAATTCATAGTGATAAAAACAAAAACAAATGTAAAAAATAGTGCTATTAGCTTGTGTTGCTTTACGTGAATAGAACAACATAAAATAGTGCTAGGAGATAGGACTCGTTAATAGTGAAATTAAATAAAAGATACAGGACTCGCTTTTATTATAATTTTTTGGTTATAACCTCGTGGCGATAAAATTTTGTTTTTAAGAGATAGGACTCGTGTGTGTGTGATACATTACTTTTGTGACTTTGTGGGATAATATTGTGTATATAGTTAGAGATATGACTGGATATAATTGATAAGTTAAGAAATAACAATTGATTTTTTAGTTTTGGTGTTTTTTTTCTTATTGCTGAAAAAATTGTATATATAAATATAATTTCTATTGTTGTCGAGCATTTTAAAAATTTATTATTCGTAAGTCGTGTGGCTCATAGCATTAGGTGGAGCACTTCGACGCCGGCGGTGCCGGTTCGATTCCGAGCGGCAGAAAAATCTTTTTAAAAATATTTCTGAACGAAGAAACTTTATCTTCTCAACTTTTTAGTGGTCTTATCAGGAAAATCTAGTGGTCTTATAGGAAAAAAAATTAAAACATCAAACCGCTAGTTATTCGGATATATCCTGGCCTATTAATATACAGAAAATAAATTCTGAATTAAAAACACTTGTTCCGGACCGAAGGGAGGAAACTTGCACGATATGGGAGATAAATCCGAAAACTCGGACGTGGAAAATCCCTTCGCGAGAAAGGATGGCGTACAAAGGACGCCACCAAATAAAACATTCAGGGAAAGATCTATCTCTTTGACCTGTAAACCCAGCATCTCCTCTACAGAGGAGCAGCAGGCTAAGAGAAAGAGACAAGACATCTGGGAAAAAAGTCCAGCAATAGACCCGAGTAAAGATCTTGAAGTAATTACCCGTAAGATAATCGCAAGGTCGCAAGAATTAAGAAAGATAGTCAAAGAAAGTCCAAGTACGAAAAATGAAATAAAAAAAGTCACTGAGGAGATATGGAACCTAACGGGATCTCTAGAGAGAATATGGGTCAGCGGGCAATTGACCCATACTCATCTGCAGGAAAAAAGAAACGAACAAAAGCAAGGGCCAATGACCTGTAATGCAAGCACGCAAACAAGCATATCTGAAGAGGACGACGCACTGCTTGACAAAATATCAAATGGCAAGACATACGAAGAATTCTTGGAGATCGCCGATAAAGACTGGCCGCGTCACATCTTTACAAAAGTGAAAGAAGGACACGGACATGCGCTCGCGACAGCCTCGGAATGGGATATCGTGTGGTGCGTCGACGAGAATCTGCATCCTGATCAGGGAGTACCAAGGGCATTGACGGAGGCCTATGCAAGACCGGAGGAAATGCTAAGACAGGCACCAAAGCCGGGTAGAGTTGTCTATCTAAAACACACCATCGGCATACCAGATGAAAACGGAGAAATCAAAACAGAAGAACGCTATGTACACCAAATGGTTACCAGGAAGGCTCAAACGGATGAGACAGATAAAAAAGATCTGTATACGTGTCTTCAAAAACTAAAGCAGACAAGTGACCAAAATGGTCGAAAGAAGCTAGCTTTTCACCGACCCAGAGAATCTGACTGGCTAATTATGAAGAAAGCGCTAGAATTTATATTTTCCAGGACTGATATAGAGATAAGGGTATACTGTCCAATCAAACCGCAAATCGCAAAACAGCAGCAGGAGCAAGGGAAGAACAACACAGACTGGACGGAAGTGGTCAAAAAAGGCAAACCAACTACTGAAGTAAAGGGAAAAACAAACCAAGGAGGAAGAAAGAGCAAAAAAACCGAGGCGGTCATGGTTAAAGCCGACGGCAGTACTTATGCAGAGCTCCTAAAAATGGTGAGATCAAATGTTGACCTCGACTCACCTGGAACGGTTATTACGGGAGCCAGGAAAGCTAAAACGGGCGAATTACTTCTAGAGGTGGAAAGCGGTAAAGCCCAGGGCCTAAGGGACGAAATAAAAAGCAAATGCTCTGCAGCTCAGGTACGAGTAAAAAGAGACGATGTGCTACTACACATAAAGGATCTAGACGCGATAACTACCCAAGAAGAAATACTACAGGCAATACAAAACTTTGTCGGAGAAGACAACTGTCAAACAAAGGTCCTAAACCTTAGACCGGCATATGGAGACAGCCAAGCTGCAACCATTTCAGCCAACAAAGAAGTAGCAGAAAAGCTACTAAAAATCGGTAGAATAAAAGTGGGCATAATTCAGTGCAGGATAAGAGAAAGAATTAATATAATTAAATGTCACAGGTGTTGGAATTTTGGCCACTTCGCCAACGAATGCGAGGGCCCAGACAGGCAAAACCTTTGTCTTAAATGCGGGCGTGAAGGTCATATTGCCCAGAACTGCAACGCAGCTGAGTTTTGCCCCATATGCAACGTAAAGGGCCACAGAGCAGATTCGGGAATGTGCCCGATTTTCCAGAAGGCGCTATCGGAGGCTAGGCGCAAAAGTAAGGCACAGAAATGACTATACAGTTCATACAAATAAATGCTATGAGATGCCGTGCAGCATACGACCTCTTAATCGCAACGGCATTAGAACTTAAAGCGGACATATTACTGGTAAGTGAACCCAATAAGAAGTTGGTCGAGAACGCAGACTGGTTCACGGACAATAGAAAGGACGCAGCCATCAGAGTTTTAAATCGCAAGATACCGGTGATTAAAACAGGAAGTGGTCCTGGTTTCGTATTCATAGAGCTGCAGAAATATATTATATACTGCTGCTACTTCTCACCAAATGAAAATATAGAGAAGCTGAATGAATCGCTAGAAGCATTAAATCAAGAAATAAGGGGTCAAAGTAAAAAGGCACTAATTGCTGGTGATTTCAACGCCAAGTCTCCCTACTGGGGTTCTCCAAAGGTAGACAAGAGAGGTGATCTAGTTATGGACTGGGCAGCCGAATTAGAACTCGTCGTTCAAAATAAAGGAGCTACGCATACGCTCGTCAGGGGAAACGCTCAATCCATAATAGACCTTACTTTTACGACAGTCGACTTATCTAACATGATCATAGATTGGAGTGTGCTCGAGAGGGAGAGTTTAAGCGACCATCGCTACATCCTATTCAAAATAGAAGAAGCCACAAAGCAGATAAGCCATGTAAGAACTAACGGCTGGAGTCTAAAGGCATTCAATAAAGAAAAAATGAAAAGCAGCCTGGCAATGCAAATAGCACGGACGCACAAAAGAAACGCGGATACGCTCGTAGAAGTCATGAAAAAGGCGTGTGACGAAACCTTAAAAAAGAATAGAGGACCATCAAGGAGAAAACTAGTATATTGGTGGAACAACGAAATCGCCAGCATGCGGGCTGAATGTATCACAGCCAGAAGAAAATATCAGCGACACCGTACTAAAAAAGGAGTGGCCGACAAAGTCTTGAAATCACTTCATTCGCTTTACAAAAAAGCTAAAAAGGATCTTCGATACCTAATCAACAAAGCTAAGCGGGATCACTGGAGAAAACTGTGTGAAGATCTCGACGACGATATTTGGGGAGACGCGTTTCAAACGTGCAAAAGAAGGCTCAAAATCCAACATCCAAACGTGCAAATGACGATGGAGGGAATGCTACAGGTAGTCGAAGTGCTTTTCCCACGCCAAAAACCCTTTCTTTGGCAACAACCTAAAGTTGTTGAAATTCCATTGTTCAACCAGGAGGAACTAGCTAATGCGGCAAATCGCATCCGAGATGGAAAATCCCCGGGACTAGACGGTGTGCCACCAGAAGTAGTTAAGACCATCGCCCAGCAAGAACCTA
Organism: Phosphuga atrata; assembly: GCA_944588485.1. Classification (NCBI taxonomy): domain Eukaryota; kingdom Metazoa; phylum Arthropoda; class Insecta; order Coleoptera; family Silphidae; genus Phosphuga; species Phosphuga atrata. Next base: position 54,254,424 of record OX155892.1, read on the forward strand.
TGTTCACTCTGGAAGTAATGAATGCTCTCCTAACTGCTGGAAACTTTCCAGACAAGTGGAAGCGTTCCAGACTGGTCTTTATTAGGAAGGGAGATAAGCCAGTTGGAGAACCTTCATCTTATAGGCCCCTATGCCTTCTAGATGTGTCGGGTAAACTGTTAGAAAGTCTACTACTGAGGAGATTACAGAAGGAGCTTGACGCCGGACTGGGTTTATCCGATAAGCAATTTGGGTTCCGTAAAGGTAGATCTACCATGGGTGCAATAGAGGAAGTAAAAAAAATAGCAGAGAAAGCTAAAGCCGGCACACAAAGGACTAAAAAAATGTGTGCACTAATAACTTTTGATGTGCAAAATGCATTCAACACTGCCAACTGGGAACAACTAATGGGCGAACTTACAAGAAGACGTATAGCACCTTACCTACTACGAATGTTAAGAAGTTACCTTACCAACAGAAAACTAGTACTACAGGCCCTAAATGAGACGGTAGAAGTAGAGGTAAGCTGTGGTGTCCCACAGGGCTCTATATTAGGTCCCTCGCTATGGAACGTCTTATACGACGATATTTTAAGAATGAAGCTGCCTGAAGGCGCCACGCTAATTGGTTTCGCGGACGACTTAGCCTTGGTCGTAACCGCAAAAAATGAACAAGGAATAATGCGTACTGCAAACCACGTAATCTGTATGGTAACCCAGTGGATTACAACGAGGAAACTGAAGCTAGCACCCGAAAAAACCGAGGCAGTCCTTTTGACAGGACAAAGGAAACTTATGCCAATCAAATTTAAAGTGGGAACCACGGAAATAATCCCAAAACAACAAATAAAATACCTGGGCATTTTAATAGATAGAGGACTTACGTTCTCTGCACATCTCACAGATGCTGCAGGAAAAGGATTAAAGACACTGGGAGCAATGGAAAAAATAATGCCAAACGTTGGGGGACCCAGAAGCTCCAAGCGTAAACTCTTAGGTATGGTAGCACAATCTGCTATGTTATATGGAGCTCCACTCTGGGCAGAAAAAATGAATACAAGAAGCTGCGCAGAAAAATTGGAATCAGTACAACGTAAAATTGCACTTCGTATATGCAGTGCATACCGTACAGTATCTGGAGAGGCAGCATTAGTAGTCGCCGCTATTGCACCCATCGATTTGCTCGCAAAAGAAAGAAAAGACATAAGCAAGGCAGGCCACAACAATCGCAGGCAGAAAGCTAGAGTGAATCTCCTCAACGAATGGCAGCAAAGATGGTCACATACAGAGAAAGGCCAGTGGACTAGGCTACTCATACCAGACTTAACTGTATGGACCAACAGGAAACACGGAGAAGTTAGTTACCATCTTACGCAATTTCTAACTGGTCACGGTTGTTTCAATGACTTTCTACACCACATTGGTAGATCATCGGATAATTCCTGTGTATACTGTGGTGAAATAGACACAGTAAACCACACAATATTTGAATGCTACAGATGGGAAAGTGATAGGGATGAAGCTGTAAAGAATATGGGTACACCTTTTGACGCACGAACAGTCATGGCCTATATGTTAGAAAATAAAGAAAATTGGGACAAGATCCACAGACTTATCCGAACAATAATATCGACAAAAGAAACAGACGAGAGAAAGAGACGAGTGACCAAGTATAGTCAAAACTAACTACAGCGACTAAATGACAACAACCAGCACTCTGAAGCCATGCGATAAGCGTTTCCGGAGAGCCTGGTTGGTTTCCTGGGGACCACTTGTCTGTATAAAGTACAGCTACGCCCCGAAAAAAAGTAAAAAAAAAGTCTTGTCTGTCTAGTCTTGTCTGTCTAGTCTTGTCTGTCTAGTCTTGTCTGTCTAGTCTTGTCTGTCTAGTCTTGTCTGTCTAGTCTTGTCTGTCTAGTCTTGTCTGTCTAGTCTTGTCTGTCTAGTCTTGTCTGTCTAGTCTTGTCTGTCTAGTCTTGTCTGTCTAGTCTTGTCTGTCTAGTCTTGTCTGTCTAGTCTTGTCTGTCTAGTCTTGTCTGTCTAGTCTTGTCTGTCTAGTCTTGTCTGTCTAGTCTTGTCTGTCTAGTCTTGTCTGTCTAGTCTTGTCTGTCTAGTCTTGTCTGTCTAGTCTTGTCTGTCTAGTCTTGTCTGTCTAGTCTTGTCTGTCTAGTCTTGTCTGTCTAGTCTTGTCTGTCTAGTCTTGTCTGTCTAGTCTTGTCTGTCTAGTCTTGTCTGTCTAGTCTTGTCTGTCTAGTCTTGTCTGTCTAGTCTTGTCTGTCTAGTCTTGTCTGTCTAGTCTTGTCTGTCTAGTCTTGTCTGTCTAGTCTTGTCTGTCTAGTCTTGTCTGTCTAGTCTTGTCTGTCTAGTCTTGTCTGTCTAGTCTTGTCTGTCTAGTCTTGTCTGTCTAGTCTTGTCTGTCTAGTCTTGTCTGTCTAGTCTTGTCTGTCTAGTCTTGTCTGTCTAGTCTTGTCTGTCTAGTCTTGTCTGTCTAGTCTTGTCTGTCTAGTCTTGTCTGTCTAGTCTTGTCTGTCTAGTCTTGTCTGTCTAGTCTTGTCTGTCTAGTCTTGTCTGTCTAGTCTTGTCTGTCTAGTCTTGTCTGTCTAGTCTTGTCTGTCTAGTCTTGTCTGTCTAGTCTTGTCTGTCTAGTCTTGTCTGTCTAGTCTTGTCTGTCTAGTCTTGTCTGTCTAGTCTTGTCTGTCTAGTCTTGTCTGTCTAGTCTTGTCTGTCTAGTCTTGTCTGTCTAGTCTTGTCTGTCTAGTCTTGTCTGTCTAGTCTTGTCTGTCTAGTCTTGTCTGTCTAGTCTTGTCTGTCTAGTCTTGTCTGTCTAGTCTTGTCTGTCTAGTCTTGTCTGTCTAGTCTTGTCTGTCTAGTCTTGTCTGTCTAGTCTTGTCTGTCTAGTCTTCTCTGTCTAGTCTTGTCTGTCTAGTCTTGTCTGTCTAGTCTTGTCTGTCTAGCCTTTGCTGTCTAGTCTTGTCTGTCTAGTCTTGTCTGTCTAGTCTTGTCTGTCTAGTCTTGTCTGTCTAGTCTTGTCTGTCTAGTCTTGTCTGTCTAGACTTGTCTGTCTAGTCTTGTCTGTCTAGTCTTGTCTGTCTAGTCTTGTCTGTCTAGTCTGTCTAGTCTTGTCTGTCTAGTCTTGTCTGTCTAGTCTTGTGTGTCTAGTCTTGTCTGTCTAGTTGTGTCTGTCTAGTCTTGTGTGTCTAGTCTTGTCTGTCTAGTCGTGTCTGTCTAGTCGTGTCTGTCTAGTCTTGTCTGTCTAGTCTTGCCTGTCTAGTCTTGTCTGTCTAGTCTTGTCTGTCTTGTCTGACGGAGACGGACGTGTGTTTGGGTGCGTGACAAACATCTCGAAGTTAAATCGAAATTATCTAAGTGGAAATAGACCAAAAAATTCTACACTGTTTATTATAATGTGCAGAATTTGCCAGTGTTTATAAAAACAATAAACTGTAGTGTGAGAGAAGACTCAATATTGTGTAATTAATCTAGAGACAGAGACTCGTCGTATTTCTAGTTCTATGTTCAATATCTTGCTTTTGTACATATTTCCTCGTAAACTGTATATATTTTCTGTGTTGTACTATATATCCTGGACATATGCTCGCATACAGCAAACTTAGCTAAGTATACACCTTAGTTATTAATTAATTAAAAACTAACCTCAATCTAAAAACTCTTTTCTAAGCACGTGTTGAAAGATCAACCTGACATAGTTGAATGTGAAATTGTCAGCTTCACATTGTTCTTCAGTCTTAAGTAGCGCAAGTGGTAAAAGCGCCGGAATCTGGATTCAGCCTGCCTGGGTTCGATCCCAGCTGTGCATTTACACTTTTTCATAAAAATTCAGTGTTAAAATCTAATATCGAAATTTTGTATTAAAGTTTACTTTGAATATTACTATAAATATTACCATGAATATATTCCTCCCCAATAAACACACATACTGAAGGAAAAATAAACAAATAAACCCTTTTTTTGGTTGATTTTACTCTTTCTCTCTTTCTGGCAAACCCAGAAATGGCAGAAGGGAGCGAAGAAGCCTCGGGAAAAAATCCTTTTGTGAGGGGGGACGGGGTTCAAAGGACACCTCCTTCCAAACTGGCACATAGGGAGAGGTCAATCTCATTCACTGGAAATCCCAACACCTCCCATACGGAGGAACAGCAGGCCAAACGCAAACGCCAAGACATCGCAAATCCTCCGTTTGTAACAGGAAATGACCTAGAGGAAATTACCAGAAAACTGATTGCGAGATCTCTTGATCTCAGGACGTTAGTTAAGGCAACTCCCAGCACTAAAAACGAAATTAAAAAGGTGACAGAAGAGATTTGGGCATTAACAGGGTCTCTTGAGAGGATATGGATCAGCGGCCAATTGACCCATAACACAAATATAGAAGAGAGTAAACGTTGCGTTAAAACATGCAGCATAACTACACAAACTACCACCAGTGATGAGGAAAAAGAGCTAGCAGAACCATGCTCCGAGATAGAAGATGGCAAAATCTTCGAAGATTTCGAGAAAATATCTGCAAAGGATTGGCCGAGGGATGCCTACAAGAGAGTACAAGTTGACCAGGGAAACGCACTAGCCACAACCCCAGACTGGGATATTGCCTGGTGCGTCGACGAACTCCTACAGCCTGAGCAAGGAGTACCAAGGGTATTGACAGAGGCTTATGCAAGACCTGAGGAGATGCTGAAGCAAGTCCCAAAGGTGGGAAAAATTGTCTACCTAAAGCATACAATCGGTACCCCAGATGAAAACGGGGATATTACAGTAACGGACAGATATGTCCACCAAATGGTGAACAGAAAATCGATGACCGATGATGTTGATTTCAAGGACCTCTATGCTTGCCTAGAGAAACTAAAACACAATTCTGAAAAAAATGGCAGAAAAAATCTGGCTATCCTTAGACCCAGAAAAACCGATTGGCCTATGACAAAAAAACTAGTCGAGTTTGTGTTTGCAAAAACCGACATAGCAATCAGAGTCTATTGCCCATACGAACCATCTGCAGAGACCGGGAAGAAACCAGGATCAGACTACAAATGGACGGAAATCATTAAAAAGGCAAAACCATCCACAGGACGAAGAGAATCGAACCAAGGAAGCCAAGGAAAAGAAAAACACAAACAAACAGAAGCCGTAATAATCAAATCAGAGGGAAGCTCTTTCCCTGACCTGCTAAAAATGGTCAGAGCAAATGTAGATGCGAAGATAATCGGCGCCACTATCACCGGAGCCAGGAAGGCTAAGACTGGCGAACTCCTTCTCGAAGTCACAGGTGGCAAGGCCCGGGGACTAGGGGAAGAGATTAGGAAAAAATGTCCATCCGCCGAGGTTCGACTCAAGACGGAGGAAAAAATTATACATATCAAAGATCTGGATGCGGTCACAACTGAGTTTGAAATTATCGAGGCCATTAAAAAAAACACTGGAGTAGAAAATGATGACATCAGGGTCTTAAATCTTAGACCGGCCTATGGAGAGAGCCAAGCTGCAACTCTCTACGTCCCCCAGGAAATAGCAGCTAAAGTAGTCAACAGCGGGAGAATAAAGATAGGGATGGTAGAATGCAGGATCCACGAAAGAATAAATATAGTAAAATGCTATAAATGTTGGGAAACAGGCCACCTTGAAAAAGATTGTAGTGGACCAGACAGGCGAAAGCTATGCCTTAGATGCGGAGAAGAGGGTCATAAGGCACAGGATTGCAAGAAGGAAGAATATTGTCCAATCTGCAAGGCTAAGGGACACAGAGCCGACTCGGGAATGTGCCCTATCTTCCGGAAAGCTTTATCAGAGGCAAGGCGAAATTATCAAACATCGCAATGCCCAGCATAATCCAAACAAATAGCATGCGGTGCCGGGCTGCACATGACCTACTCAACGCCACAGTAGCAGATCTCAACAGCGACATAATTATCATCAGTGAGCCTAACAAAAAGATAATTAACACGGGAGACTGGTTTAAAGAAATAAAACTTGACGCTGCAATCAGAGTTGTCAATAAGAAAATAATTGTGCTTAATCATGGAAGTGGGATAGGTTTTGTGTGGGTTGAGTTGAAGGAAGCATTCATTTACAGTTGCTACTTCTCACCAAATGATACCCTCGAACAGTTGGAAGCGTCACTGGAAAACTTAAAACAACATTTAAGAGTCTCAAATAAGCAAAAACTGATAGCGGGTGATTTTAATGCCAAATCTCCCTACTGGGGAAGCCGAGTAATGGATGTAAGGGGAGATTTAATCATGGATTAGCTATCCGAACTGGATCTAGTCATAATAAATGAAGGGAACACCCCGACGTTTGAAAGAAGGGAATCAACATCCATAATAGACCTCACAATAACTACATCTGGCCTGGCAAACAAAATAAAAAATTGGAAGGTGCTAAACAGGGAGACACTAAGCGATCACAACTACCTCTGCTACCGGATAGAAGGAAACGCGATAGACTTTCCTATTCAAGAGATAAAGTATAAAAGATGGGGAACCAAACATCTGGATGAAACAAAGTTCGCAGAAAAACTGCGAAAAGAAATTAGCCAGACGACAGAGCGCACTCCAGAGATGCTAATAAAAGATAAAACGGTCTCTAAAGATTGAAATAAATAGGTCCAAAAGACACCACTGGCTTGAACTCTGCCACAAGCTAGATCAAAACTTCTGGGGAAACGCATAGGAAATCGTTACACGGGAACTCAAGGTAAGGCACACAAATGCCAACCTACCTATGAAAAGAGTGCAAGAAGCCGTTGATGCCCTATTCCCAATTCACGAGGCCCTTGTGTGGGATTTGCCCGAAGAACTGGCAAACGAAAACTTTTCCTTAGAAGAACTAAGAAGAGCAAGTATGCGCCTTCGAAACAATAAAGCTCCAGGACCCGACGGGATACCAGCTGAAGCAATAAAGATTGCCGCAAACAGTTGCCCAGACTTCTTGTTAGACATCTTCAACAATATATTAAAAAACGGTAACTTCCCTGAAATATGGAAAAAATCAAGACTGGTCCTGTTAAGAAAAGGAGACAACCTTTACAGGATCCATCATCGTACAGGCCAATTTGCCTGCTAGATGTAACAGGGAAATTGCTAGAACAAATGGTAGTAGGGAGAATAAAACAGCAACTTAGGAACAGTAAAGATCTATCCAGAAAGCAATTCGGCTTCAGGGAGGGACTCTCAACTAGAGACGCAATAATGAGAGTACTAAAGCTGGCAGAAGTGGCTGTAGAAGGATTGCGAGGGAAAAGAAGAATTTGCGCACTCATAACGCTAGACGTTAAGAACGCCTTCAACTCCGTTGCTTGGAAAAATATTGTTGAAGAATTAATATCAAGAGACTTCTCTCCGTATCTCCTGAAACTCGTAAGCAGCTACCTCTGCAACCGAAAAATTATTATAGAGGCAGAGGGTGAAAGCGTAGAAAGACAAATCTACAGTGGTGTTCCACAAGGCTCAGTAATGGGACCAACTTTGTGGAATATCCTGTATGATGGAGTCCTTAGACTGAAGTTGCCAGAGGGAGTGGAAGCTGTCGGTTTCGCTGACGACTTGGCCCTCATTGTCACTGTATTAACAGAAAACTGTGTTATAAATATGGCGAACAAAGCCATAGCACTAATAGACAACTGGTTGGAGAAAAAACAGCTAAAACTCGCTCCAGAAAAGACAGAAGCGGTTTTATTGACAGGAAGAATGAAAGTAGGACCAGTTACATTTAAAATAAAAAGCGAAACAATAGTACCAAAGGAGGCCATTAAATACTTAGGCGTAACTATAGATAAAAATCTTTCCTTTCGGCAGCACATTGTTCTTGCAGCTGGGAAGGCATTAAAAACCTCAGCGGCACTTGGAAAACTTATGCCAACTGTAGGTGGTCCTAAGAGCTCCAAACGAAGGATCTTGTGTTCAGTTGTCGAATCTGCCATGCTCTACGCAGCACCAATCTGGAAGCGAGCCATGGAGAGAGCAAATCTAAGGCAAAAACTGCAATCCATTCAACGAAAAATGGCGCTACGCGTGTCCAGCGCATATAGGACCGTCTCAGGTGACGCCATTCTTGTTATTGCGGGAATAGCTCCTATAAAACTTCTTGTTGAAGAGAGAGACACGCTTTATAAAGAAAGGAGCTGTGAAAACAAAAATGAACTGCGAAAAAAGGCAAGGATCCAAATGCTCGAAAGTTGGCAAGAGTACTGGGAAGCCTCAGAGAGGGGTGAGTGGACGAGACTCCTGATTCCAAAATTGGATCCATGGGTCACGAGAAGGCACGGACAAGTTACCTACTACCTGACGCAGGCACTTAGTGGCCACGGGTGCTTCAAAGACTACCTGCACAGTATTGGGCGCGAAGCAGACAACCAGTGCGTTTATTGTGATAAGACAGATAGTGTGTATCACACAATCTTTGAATGCCCTAGGTGGTCTTTAGAGAGGGACATGTACACTTCAAAAACAAAAAGAATTTTAGAAACTAGCACACTCACAGAAACAATGCTTAGGAGTGAAGAAGACTGGTCTGCAACAGAAATGATGATAAGGGACATACTAAGCATGAAAGAACAGGATGAACGGACGAAACAACATAGACAACAAAAGCTGAAAACAACCTGAACCCCTAATCACCTTCCGTGGATGGGGGATGTAAGGACATCAAGTAAGATCGAAGCCAACGCCATCTTGAAGATATGCGAAAAGCGGTTCCAAGATGCCCGTGAGTTTCCAGGGGGGCCACTTGTCAAGTCAACTGAATGTGCTTGCTACGTCCCCCATAAAAAAAAAAAAAAAATTTTCTAAAATTAAAAAAAAAAGTCTTGTCTGTCTAGTCTTGTCTGTCTAGTCTTGTCTGTCTAGTCTTGTCTGTCTAGTCTTGTCTGTCTAGTCTTCTCTGTCTAGTCTTGTCTGTCTAGTCTTGTCTGTCTAGTCTTGTCTGTCTAGTCTTGTCTGTCTAGTCTTGTCTGTCTAGTCTTGTCTGTCTAGTCTTGTCTGTCTAGTCTTGTCTGTCTAGTCTTGTCTGTTTAGTCTTGTCTGTCTAGTCTTGTCTGTCTAGTCTTGTCTGTCTAGTCTTGTCTGTCTAGTCTTGTCTGTCTAGTCTTGTCTGTATAGTCTTGTCTGTCTAGTCTTGTCTGTCTAGTCTTGTCTGTCTAGTCTTGTCTGTCTAGTCTTGTCTGTCTAGTCTTGTCTGTCTAGTCTTGTCTGTCTAGTCTTGTCTGTCTAGTCTTGTCTGTCTAGTCTTGTCTGTCTAGTCTTGTCTGTCTAGTCTTGTCTGTCTAGTCTTGCCTGTCTAGTCTTGTCTGTCTAGTCTTGTCTGTCTAGTCTTGTCTGTCTAGTCTTGTCTGTCTAGTCTTGTCTGTCTAGTCTTGCCTGTCTAGTCTTGTCTGTCTAGTCTTGTCTGTCTAGTCTTGTCTGTCAAGTCTTGTCTGTCTAGTCTTGTCTGTCTAGTCTTGTCTGTCTAGTCTTGTCTGTCTAGTCTTGTCTGTCTAGTCTTGTCTGTCTAGTCTTGTCTGTCTAGTCTTGTCTGTCTAGTCTTGTCTGTCTAGTCTTGTCTGTCTAGTCTTGTCTGTCTAGTCTTGTCTGTCTAGTCTTGTCTGTCTAGTCTTGTCTGTCTAGTCTTGTCTGTCTAGTCTTGTCTGTCTAGTCTTGTCTGTCTAGTCTTGTCTGTCTAGTCTTGTCTGTCTAGTCTTGTCTGTCTAGTCTTGTCTGTCTAGTCTTGTCTGTCTAGTCTTGTCTGTCTAGTCTTGTCTGTCTAGTCTTGTCTGTCTAGTCTTGTCTGTCTAGTCTTGTCTGTCTAGTCTTGTCTGTCTAGTCTTGTCTGTCTAGTCTTGTCTGTCTAGTCTTGTCTGTCTAGTCTTGTCTGTCTAGTCTTGTCTGTCTAGTCTTGTCTGTCTAGTCTTGTCTGTCTAGTCTTGTCTGTCTAGTCTTGTCTGTCTAGTCTTGTCTGTCTAGTCTTGTCTGTCTAGTCTTGTCTGTCTAGTCTTGTCTGTCTAGTCTTGTCTGTCTAGTCTTGTCTGTCTAGTCTTGTCTGTCTAGTCTTGTCTGTCTAGTCTTGTCTGTCTAGTCTTGTCTGTCTAGTCTTGTCTGTCTAGTCTTGTCTGTCTAGTCTTGTCTGTCTAGTCTTGTCTGTCTAGTCTTGTCTGTCTAGTCTTGTCTGTCTAGTCTTGTCTGTCTAGTCTTGTCTGTCTAGTCTTGTCTGTCTAGTCTTGTCTGTCTAGTCTTGTCTGTCTAGTCTTGTCTGTCTAGTCTTGTCTGTCTAGTCTTGTCTGTCTAGTCTTGTCTGTCTAGTCTTGTCTGTCTAGTCTTGTCTGTCTAGTCTTGTCTGTCTAGTCTTGTCTGTCTAGTCTTGTCTGTCTAGTCTTGTCTGTCTAGTCTTGTCTGTCTAGTCTTGTCTGTCTAGTCTTGTCTGTCTAGTCTTGTCTGTCTAGTCTTGTCTGTCTAGTCTTGTCTGTCTAGTCTTGTCTGTCTAGTCTTGTCTGTCTAGTCTTGTCTGTCTAGTCTTGTCTGTCTAGTCTTGTCTGTCTAGTCTTGTCTGTCTAGTCTTGTCTGTCTAGTCTTGTCTGTCTAGTCTTGTCTGTCTAGTCTTGTCTGTCTAGTCTTGTCTGTCTAGTCTTGTCTGTCTAGTCTTGTCTGTCTAGTCTTGTCTGTCTAGTCTTGTCTGTCTAGTCTTGTCTGTCTAGTCTTGTCTGTCTAGTCTTGTCTGTCTAGTCTTGTCTGTCTGTCTGTCTAGTCTTGTCTGTCTAGTCTTGTCTGTCTAGTCTTGTCTGTCTAGTCTTGTCTGTCTAGTCTTGTCTGTCTAGTCTTGTCTGTCTAGTCTTGTCTGTCTAGTCTTGTCTGTCTAGTCTTGTCTGTCTAGTCTTGTCTGTCTAGTCTTGTCTGTCTAGTCTTGTCTGTCTAGTCTTGTCTGTCTAGTCTTGTCTGTCTAGTCTTGTCTGTCTAGTCTTGTCTGTCTAGTCTTGTCTGTCTAGTCTTGTCTGTCTAGTCTTGTCTGTCTAGTCTTGTCTGTCTAGTCTTGTCTGTCTAGTCTTGTCTGTCTAGTCTTGTCTGTCTAGTCTTGTCTGTCTAGTCTTGTCTGTCTAGTCTTGTCTGTCTAGTCTTGTCTGTCTAGTCTTGTCTGTCTAGTCTTGTCTGTCTAGTCTTGTCTGTCTAGTCTTGTCTGTCTAGTCTTGTCTGTCTAGTCTTGTCTGTCTAGTCTTGTCTGTCTAGTCTTGTCTGTCTAGTCTTGTCTGTCTAGTCTTGTCTGTCTAGTCTTGTCTGTCTAGTCTTGTCTGTCTAGTCTTGTCTGTCTAGTCTTGTCTGTCTAGTCTTGTCTGTCTAGTCTTGTCTGTCTAGTCTTGTCTGTCTAGTCTTGTCTGTCTAGTCTTGTCTGTCTAGTCTTGTCTGTCTAGTCTTGTCTGTCTAGTCTTGTCTGTCTAGTCTTGTCTGTCTAGTCTTGTCTGTCTAGTCTTGTCTGTCTAGTCTTGTCTGTCTAGTCTTGTCTGTCTAGTCTTGTCTGTCTAGTCTTGTCTGTCTAGTCTTGTCTGTCTAGTCTTGTCTGTCTAGTCTTGTCTGTCTAGTCTTGTCTGTCTAGTCTTGTCTGTCTAGTCTTGTCTGTCTAGTCTTGTCTGTCTAGTCTTGTCTGTCTAGTCTTGTCTGTCTAGTCTTGTCTGTCTAGTCTTGTCTGTCTAGTCTTGTCTGTCTAGTCTTGTCTGTCTGTCTAGTCTTGTCTGTCTAGTCTTGTCTGTCTAGTCTTGTCTGTCTAGTCTTGTCTGTCTAGTCTTGTCTGTCTAGTCTTGTCTGTCTAGTCTTGTCTGTCTAGTCTTGTCTGTCTAGTCTTGTCTGTCTAGTCTTGTCTGTCTAGTCTTGTCTGTCTAGTCTTGTCTGTCTAGTCTTGTCTGTCTAGTCTTGTCTGTCTAGTCTTGTCTGTCTAGTCTTGTCTGTCTAGTCTTGTCTGTCTAGTCTTGTCTGTCTAGTCTTGTCTGTCTAGTCTTGTCTGTCTAGTCTTGTCTGTCTAGTCTTGTCTGTCTAGTCTTGTCTGTCTAGTCTTGTCTGTCTAGTCTTGTCTGTCTAGTCTTGTCTGTCTAGTCTTGTCTGTCTAGTCTTGTCTGTCTAGTCTTGTCTGTCTAGTCTTGTCTGTCTAGTCTTGTCTGTCTAGTCTTGTCTGTCTAGTCTTGTCTGTCTAGTCTTGTCTGTCTAGTCTTGTCTGTCTAGTCTTGTCTGTCTAGTCTTGTCTGTCTAGTCTTGTCTGTCTAGTCTTGTCTGTCTAGTCTTGTCTGTCTAGTCTTGTCTGTCTAGTCTTGTCTGTCTAGTCTTGTCTGTCTAGTCTTGTCTGTCTAGTCTTGTCTGTCTAGTCTTGTCTGTCTAGTCTTGTCTGTCTAGTCTTGTCTGTCTAGTCTTGTCTGTCTAGTCTTGTCTGTCTAGTCTTGTCTGTCTAGTCTTGTCTGTCTAGTCTTGTCTGTCTAGTCTTGTCTGTCTAGTCTTGTCTGTCTAGTCTTGTCTGTCTAGTCTTGTCTGTCTAGTCTTGTCTGTCTAGTCTTGTCTGTCTAGTCTGTCTATTCTTGTCTGTCTAGTCTTGTCTGTCTAGTCTTGTCTGTCTAGTCTTGTCTGTCTAGTCTTGTCTGTCTAGTCTTGTCTGTCTAGTCTTGTCTGTCTAGTCTTGTCTGTCTAGTCTTGTCTGTCTAGTCTTGTCTGTCTAGTCTTGTCTGTCTAGTCTTGTCTGTCTAGTCTTGTCTGTCTAGTCTTGTCTGTCTAGTCTTGTCTGTCTAGTCTTGTCTGTCTAGTCTTGTCTGTCTAGTCTTGTCTGTCTAGTCTTGTCTGTCTAGTCTTGTCTGTCTAGTCTTGTCTGTCTAGTCTTGTCTGTCTAGTTTGTCTGTATAGTCTTGTCTGTCTAGTCTTGTCTGTCTAGTCTTGTCTTTCTAGTCTTGTCTGTCTAGTCTTGTCTGTCTAGTCTTGTTTGTCTAGTCTTGTCTGTCTAGTCTTGTCTGTCTAGTCTTGTCTGTCTAGTCTTGTCTGTCTAGTCTTGTCTGTCTAGTCTTGTCTGTCTAGTCTTGTCTGTCTAGTCTTGTCTGTCTAGTCTTGTCTGTCTAGTCTTGTCTGTCTAGTCTTGTCTGTCTAGTCTTGTCTGTCTAGTCTTGTCTGTCTAGTCTTGTCTGTCTAGTCTTGTCTGTCTAGTCTTGTCTGTCTAGTCTTGTCTGTCTAGTCTTGTCTGTCTAGTCTTGTCTGTCTAGTCTTGTCTGTCTAGTCTTGTCTGTCTAGTCTTGTCTGTCTAGTCTTGTCTGTCTAGTCTTGTCTGTCTAGTCTTGTCTGTCTAGTCTTGTCTGTCTAGTCTTGTCTGTCTAGTCTTGTCTGTCTAGTCTTGTCTGTCTAGTCTGTCTATTCTTGTCTGTCTAGTCTTGTATGTCTAGTCTTGTCTGTCTAGTCTTGTCTGTCTAGTCTTGTCTGTCTAGTCTTGTCTGTCTAGTCTTGTCTGTCTAGTCTTGTCTGTCTAGTCTTGTCTGTCTAGTCTTGTCTGTCTAGTCTTGTCTGTCTAGTCTTGTCTGTCTAGTCTTGTCTGTCTAGTCTTGTCTGTCTAGTCTTGTCTGTCTAGTCTTCTCTGTCTAGTTTTCTCTGTCTAGTCTTGTCTGTATAGTCTTGTCTGTCTAGTCTTGTCTGTCTAGTCTTGTCTGTCTAGTCTTGTCTGTCTAGTCTTGTCTGTCTAGTCTTGTCTGTCTAGTCTTGTCTGTCTAGTCTTGTCTGTCTAGTCTTGTGTGTCTAGTCTTGTCTCCCTAGTCTTGTCTGTCTAGTCTTGTCTGTCTAGTCTTGTCTGTCTAGTCTTGTCTGTCTAGTCTTGTCTGTCTAGTCTTGTGTGTCTAGTCTTGTCTCCCTAGTCTTGTCTGTCTAGTCTTGTCTGTCTAGTCTTGTCTGTCTAGTCTTGTCTGTCTAGTCTTGTCTGTCTAGTCTTGTCTGTCTAGTCTTGTCTGTCTAGTCTTGTCTGTCTAGTCTTGTCTGTCTAGTCTTGTCTGTCTAGTCTTGTCTGTCTAGTCTTGTCTGTCTAGTCTTGTCTGTCTAGTCTTGTCTGTCTAGTCTTGTCTGTCTAGTCTTGTCTGTCTAGTCTTGTCTGTCTAGTCTTGTGTGTCTAGTCTTGTCTGTCTAGTCTTGTCTGTCTAGTCTTGTCTGTCTAGTCTTGTCTGTCTAGTCTTGTCTGTCTAGTCTTGTCTGTCTAGTCTTGTGTGTCTAGTCTTGTCTCCCTAGTCTTGTCTGTCTAGTCTTGTCTGTCTAGTCTTGTCTGTCTAGTCTTGTCTGTCTAGTCTTGTCTGTCTAGTCTTGTCTGTCTAGTCTTGTCTGTCTAGTCTTGTCTGTCTAGTCTTGTCTGTCTAGTCTTGTCTGTCTAGTCTTGTCTGTCTAGTCTTGTCTGTCTAGTCTTGTTGTCTAGTCTTGTCTGTCTAGTCTTGTCTGTCTAGTCTTGTCTGTCTAGTCTTGTCTGTCTAGTCTTGTCTGTCTAGTCTTGTCTGTCTAGTCTTGTCTGTCTAGTCTTGTCTGTCTAGTCTTGTCTGTCTAGTCTTGTCTGTCTAGTCTTGTCTGTCTAGTCTTGTCTGTCTAGTCTTGTCTGTCTAGTCTTGTCTGTCTAGTCTTGTCTGTCTAGTCTTGTCTGTCTAGTCTTGTCTGTCTAGTCTTGTCTGTCTAGTCTTGTCTGTCTAGTCCTGTCTGTCTAGTCTTGTCTGTCTAGTCTTGTCTGTCTAGTCTTGTCTGTCTAGTCTTGTCTGTCTAGTCTTGTCTGTCTAGTCTTGTCTGTCTAGTCTTGTCTGTCTAGTCTTGTCTGTCTAGTCTTGTCTGTCTTGTCTTGTCTGTCTAGTCTTGTCTGTCTAGTCTTGTCTGTCTAGTCTTGTCTGTCTAGTCTTGTCTGTCTAGTCTTGTCTGTCTAGTCTTGTCTGTCTAGTCTTGTCTGTCTAGTCTTGTCTGTCTAGTCTTGTCTGTCTAGTCTTGTCTGTCTAGTCTTGTCTGTCTAGTCTTGTCTGTCTAGTCTTGTCTGTCTAGTCTTGTCTGTCTAGTCTTGTCTGTCTAGTCTTGTCTGTCTAGTCTTGTCTGTCTAGTCTTGTCTGTCTAGTCTTGTCTGTCTAGTCTTGTCTGTCTAGTCTTGTCTGTCTAGTCTTGTCTGTCTAGTCTTGTCTGTCTAGTCTTGTCTGTCTAGTCTTGTCTGTCTAGTCTTGTCTGTCTAGTCTTGTCTGTCTAGTCTTGTCTGTCTAGTCTTGTCTGTCTAGTCTTGTCTGTCTAGTCTTGTCTGTCTAGTCTTGTCTGTCTAGTCTTGTCTGTCTAGTCTTGTCTGTCTAGTCTTGTCTGTCTAGTCTTGTCTGTCTAGTCTTGTCTGTCTAGTCTTGTCTGTCTAGTCTTGTCTGTCTAGTCTTGTCTGTCTAGTCTTGTCTGTCTAGTCTTGTCTGTCTAGTCTTGTCTGTCTAGTCTTGTCTGTCTAGTCTTGTCTGTCTAGTCTTGTCTGTCTAGTCTTGTCTGTCTAGTCTTGTCTGTCTAGTCTTGTCTGTCTAGTCTTGTCTGTCTAGTCTTGTCTGTCTAGTCTTGTCTGTCTAGTCTTGTCTGTCTAGTCTTGTCTGTCTAGTCTTGTCTGTCTAGTCTTGTCTGTCTAGTCTTGTCTGTCTAGTCTTGTCTGTCTAGTCTTGTCTGTCTAGTCTTGTCTGTCTAGTCTTGTCTGTCTAGTCTTGTCTGTCTAGTCTTGTCTGTCTAGTCTTGTCTGTCTAGTCTTGTCTGTCTAGTCTTGTCTGTCTAGTCTTGTCTGTCTAGTCTTGTCTGTCTAGTCAAAATCATTTCAAAATCAAAATCATTTATTTCATTATTTAAGAAATTCATAATAAACAGAACACTCAATGAAATATGTCAGAATATCTGTTAAATACACGCGCAAAAACACCCGTATATCTGTACTTAGCAGTAAATATTAAATATTTTTCACTAGCATATAGTATTCTTGTAGATTGTATGGTTCAATTTCATTTAAAAGTCTATGCAGTTCCCTTTTCATGTTCTTCAAGTTGTCGATTTTTCTTATCGCAATTGGCAGGTGGTTAAATATTTTCATATTACTGTATGGTGGGTATCGTTCAGTCATTGTCATACTATGCTTTGGGAGTTCATATGACACTTTGTTAAACCTTGTATCCCTTTGGCTTGGTTTTATGTACTTCTCAAATAAATGTTTGTGCTTGACTAAGAAGACAATACTTTCGAATATATATAATCCCGTACATGTCAGTATGTTGGCCTTTTTAAAATGTCCTAAAATAGTCTTGTCTGTCTAGTCTTGTCTGTCTAGTCTTGTCTGTCTAGTCTTGTCTGTCTAGTCTTGTCTGTCTAGTCTTGTCTGTCTAGTCTTGTCTGTCTAGTCTTGTCTGTCTAGTCTTGTCTGTCTAGTCTTGTCTGTCTAGTCTTGTCTGTATGGTCTTGTCTGTCTAGTCTTGTCTGTCTAGTCTTGTCTGTCTAGTCTTGTCTGTCTAGTCTTGTCTGTCTTGTCTTGTCTGTCTAGTCTTGTCTGTCTAGTCTTGTCTGTCTAGTCTTGTCTGTCTAGTCTTGTCTGTCTAGTCTTGTCTGTCTAGTCTTGTCTGTCTAGTCTTGTCTGTCTAGTCTTGTCTGTCTAGTCTTGTCTGTCTAGTCTTGTCTGTCTAGTCTTGTCTGTCTAGTCTTGTCTGTCTAGTCTTGTCTGTCTAGTCTTGTCTGTCTAGTCTTGTCTGTCTAGTCTTGTCTGTCTAGTCTTGTCTGTCTAGTCTTGTCTGTCTAGTCTTGTCTGTCTAGTCTTGTCTGTCTAGTCTTGTCTGTCTAGTCTTGTCTGCCTAGTCTTGTCTGCCTAGTCTTGTCTGCCTAGTCTTGTCTGTCTAGTCTTGTCTGTCTAGTCTTGTCTGTCTAGTCTTGTCTGTCTAGTCTTGTCTGTCTAGTCTTGTCTGTCTAGTCTTGTCTGTCTAGTCTTGTCTGTCTAGTCTTGTCTGTCTAGTCTT